>NDXB01019060.1:56135-112003 GCA_002631895.1 Agapornis roseicollis
GGGGGAGGGATATTACCAAACATTTTAACTGCTACAAATTAGGGCTTCAATTATAGTTAAAACTACTGCAAAGTTTCTATGACTCAAGTGGGTTGTTTTGCTCTAATGCAATCTGCAAGATCAGATTGTTTCACTTTCACAAAAAGTTTCCAGATAACCATTAAAAAGAAGCCCTCAGAATTAATCATTTTGATTGTCCCCAGTGGAAGAAAAGCCCATTCAGTCAAGGTGCCTGTCAGTAACCCTTCTCTTCCTTCCTTTCCCCAGCAAGTTTTGGGTATGTTTTACAATTTGTCTGAGATTGTCCACAGGGGCAGAGGTCTCCCCGGATATTACTTCCCCATAATATTCCATGGGAGAATCAATTATGTTAACAGAGATACAAATTAGCATGTTAAAATGGGAGTCAGGTCTCAACTACAATGCTGCATAAGCAGAAGAGAGAGAGCAAGCGTGGCTTTTTAAATTCAACTGCTCACAGACCTACTCATTTTCCTTTACATTAAACACTCAATGCAGATAGCTATTGTCTTTGGTACAAGCTTTCCTCCTCTCTGGAGTAAACCTGCACTTCACCAAAGCAACATTTGCAAGAGGTCACTGCAGTAAACCAATGATGCATTTGGAAAAGGAGAGACCATCTTTTGGGCTTACCCACCCAAAGCATCTCTCTGTCCCAGCTGGGCACATCATGGTTGCCTGATTTTGTCCCACATTGCACCAAAGGTTTCCTAGCTCTTTATCTATACTTGCACATTGAAAACCATTTTTGTGCTTCTGTCATCTCTTTTATTGGTTTAAAGTCTGATACACTTTGAGTACAACATGGGAAGACCAGCTCTCATGATAAGTATTTTTAAATCTAAATAGCAAGGGTCTGTGGCCAGACCCAGGAGGAGAAGCCATCTTAGACTTCAATACTTATTTTAATCCAACACCAAATAATTTCTGAATCCAAGATTACTGATTAACATCAAGGTCCACTTTTTCCTTCCCCCATGCAGTTTAAAAGCTACTCTATCATTACGGGAAAAAACCTAACAACTTGCAACTATTTTTCCCCTAAATAAAGGAACATTTCAGTAGCACAACACATATCATAAGCCTTATGGTTCTGCAGACATAAATGCCAGCCAATCAGACCTCATTCTCTCCATAAACCTATCTCTCAAATTAAACAACATACAGTGGTAACTTCTCTTCCCTGGCTACTGCCACCTCAAAGAATCACAAAGCATGAAGGTGCCACTACTCCAAAAGAAACCCCTGGGTTTGCCTCACTTTGCACATTTGAATAGGTCCATTGCACTCAGGCTTGCCCTGATCCCTGAGCACACATAAGTCACTGCAGTAAACACCAGTAATGAAAGTTTAACATCCGTATGACACAGGGCTCAGAATGCAAATAACTCAGGGGAAGGGGATTGCAAGCAGGTAAGAAACATGGTTTAGGGTATACAGCCTTTCTGTAAGCACAGCCATGGAAGACAGCTATGGAGACCAATTAAACCAGAACAAGTTGAGGCATCCTTATTTTAAATATCCTATATGATCTCGGAGTCTTCTCTAGTCCCTAATGTGACAAGCAATGTTGGACCTGCTGGCCAAGTACATCAACCAGCACAGCTATGCAGAAGACCTCTTGAAAACCCAGAAGAAGCACAATGCCCACCCTATCCCCACTACCCTGTAGGGATCCCCATAGCAATGATGTTCCAGTAACACACATGAACGTCAAGACACTTCCATGGCTGAAAAGGTTATACAAAAGGCTAAGTGCAGGTCTCCCCTGCACAGTAAAAGGAGAAGATCCAGTACTACCCTTTTACTGCTTTTTACCCTACTTAATCTCCCTTATGGGCATCATTCAGCTTGCAGACCCTCCAAGTATCCAGCCTGCCAATAGTTACATCAAGAACAAAGCAGCCTCCTCTTTAGCTCAGCATATCTGTAAGAGTATTTCTGTAGTTAACACAGGGAAACTGTGGAGAAATCAAAGCAGAATACCCAAGAAAGATGCCAAAAGCCAGAGGAGCTTCATTTTAAGACCACAAGTCTCTGAAGTTTAGCTTGGGTGTGCAGACACCTTCCATTAGAGCAGCAACCAGCAGAGCAGGACTACAGCAGAAAACCCAGCAGTCAGGTGCACATGGGATACTTTCTAAGAAAGCTTCACATGGAGGAAGATATTACTGAAAAGCAAGTTTTGGTCTACAACCCTGACTATTCGAGAAAGCCTTAGTGGCAAATCTCCAGGTTAGGAAGCCGCAGTCTCTCCAAAGCACTTTTGAATAGCTAGAGATAAAGGAGTCCCCCCTGCTCCTGCCCTACCACACACAACTGCTTTGGGCTATTCTTGAGCAATACATGTCCACAGTGGTGGGTTCTCAGCAACACTGGGCCACAATACTTAAGTGGTTGGAGCCTGATTCTATAGCAGTTTGACATCATCGGAAGAATCTGTTCATATGGAGGAGCTCTCATTTATACCAGCAGAAGTGAGAAGGGAGAACTGGGAGGACACATCAGATGTTTAGAAGGAAGTGGAGGTTATAGGCCATGTTCAGCCTCACTGAGGAACAAATACATTGAAGCTCAGGCAAGAAGGATGGGGACTGCAAGGGAGGAAAAGCTTCACACACAAGTGCATAGGGAAAGCAGATGGGTGATATATGGGCTCTTGAAAATAAAACAGAAACCACAGAGCTCCCCAAAGCAGACCTTGCTAGAAACCAGATATTATCTTTTTGATACTCACTCTCATTAGACAGCAAGCAATAAAACCTATTAGTGAAAAATTCATCTCCCCTGCCCCTTGCCCTGGCCCTCCCCCACCACATGCCCTCCTGCTCTGATCCCCTCTCTCTTCTGGGATGGCTGTGATTTGTTCTGAGCAGCGACAGGTTTATAGGTTAGCCGACACCTTCTCTCTGTGGAATTTTAATTAACTTCTCCCAGCGTCCATACGTGAAGGAGCAGGGCTCCTATTATACGAGGTCAGCAGCGTGTTTCAGGCCCTGCTATATCAGCCGTCAAATTGAAGAATTAATGACGTGGCTAATTGGCTCTAATTCTCCACCCACCCTGTCCGTCCGACCCCCAGAAAAAACACAGAGGGATGGGGGGGACAGTAGGGAGGGCTAACAGGGGAGGCTGGTACAGTCCACAGTCTCATCAGAAAACAGGAGTGTACAATTTAAGCCCACTTGTCCATGGGGTAGCTGTTCTACCATCTCCCATTTATCACTCTGCAGGGAGGAAAAGGGGGGTGGGGAGACTGTGGGTAAATATTGTGACAGAGAGTGTGCACAAGCGTGCACACCAGGGAGAGGAATACTGTCCTGACAAGAGGCCACCTCAGTAGGTCATCACTTAGGAGCAGTAAGCAGCATGCCACTGGGCTTTAACCAGCCACAGTGCTAAAGCCAGACCATGTCTGCTAGAAAAGGGGCCCTTGCAGCACAGAAGACAGCAAAGGGCTTCTAACAACTTGCAGCAGCATTAATGCACGTGGCACTTCTTCAAAAACACTATCTCAATCACAGCAATGGGACAAGGGAATGGCAAAATCATAGCAGGTCTCAAGGGTCATTTCCCTGATTTCCCCATTAGCTCTGTACCACTAAGTTTCTGCTGACTGCAAAACAAGCCTGGAAGTCTAATGAGGACAGCAGTTGTGGGAAGTACTTTGGTTTTGCACAAGCCTAAAATTCACCAGTTGCAGACAGCACATGGCCAGAAACAGCAGCTCTTATTCCCCTCTTCCTTGGGGAAGGATGAGGGAGAGCCTCTGTTGCATGTAGAAGACCAGCTTAACCATGAACTGAAGATACAGACTGTTGCTGGTCAGTGTAAGATTTTAACAGTGAGAGTTTAAGTTTCCCAGATTTTTACTCCAAGAATGGGAGCACTTTGAAAAACACTGTAGAAGACACTAGTGTAGGTACAAATTTGTGGACAAATCAAAGCAGAATATCCAAGAAAGATCCCAGAATCCAGAGGAGCTGCATTGTAAGAGCACAAGCCTCTGAAGTTTAGCTTGGATGTACAGACATATTCCGTCAGACCAGCAACCAGAAGAGCCTCCATGCTGAAGTTGTAGTTGTAGCATTATGCCCATACTAGAAGCACAGGGCTACAGGCAATAGAGGCTGGAACACTTCATCCCTGAACTCCACCTTAATCTTTCTCAGTTCCACATGCTCAAAGAAAACCAAGCCCTAACCACTGCACACAGCTCCCAAGTGGGGACCTTTATGGTTGGCATCTCTTCTGTCAGATAATAGAAACACTAGTTGGCATCTTTTCAGCACAGAAAACCTCAAGAGGATCTGATTCATTCCTTCTAATTAGCAAGTCAGAGGTTGCTCTGCAAGTAAGAACAAACATGTATCACCTAAGACAGTAACAGGAACTTAGGGCCATTCTGTCAGCCTCTTTATGAGGGGATCACTTGGCTATTATGGAGAACAAAGACCACATGCTCCTCCCTGAGCTACCACTGCAGGCACAAGCACCTGATCAGCCTCCACCCAAATCAAGTCCCTGGAAGCACCACACTGATGCCTTGGAGAGATGTGTGGACACAGCCTATCCAAACCCTTTACTTCTCTCTGTTGGAAATTGGGAATAAAGAGATCTCAGTTACCTTAACAATGGGCTGATAGCAATGGACCAGACTCGATCCTCTGTCTGCACTGTATGTAGACACTGCCCAACTCTGCCCGCTGACAGGGACCAAACCTAAAGAAAGAGATGCATGTTATGCCACATCACCCAGAAGGTGCAGATAGTAGGATGCACACTTAATGTTGTGCTGGAAGAGCTGCCAAAACTACTATTCTCACCTTCCCTGAGATGCTCTCCCTAGTTCCCATGGCTTATTTCTGAGGAGCAGAGCCTTTAATTACTTGCAGAAAAAAAGCACTTAGAAGTCACACAAAGATTCAGCTTATGAGTATGACCTTCCATCCCACTGGTAACAGAGTGAGCACCCCTATCATCACATGCTCTCTAGGGCAGCACTCACCACAGCAACTTATCATCTTCTGTAGTTAAATAAACAAGAAGTGGGATTAGTTTAAATTGCTGCTGTTCAGTTGAACAGTGTGGGAAGATTTTGTACCAGCCCTAAAAGATCTCCATTCATGTTATCTATAAAATTAATCGTTCACTATCGTGTAAAATAGGTTTTCTATAAACCCACTCCCTTTCTACCAAGTTTCTTATGTGTACCTTAGGCTATTTTCAAATAGACTCCCCTTGCCACTGACAATGTGAGAGTGTCTTCCCTCCCCCATAAGTGCTTACATGCACATCCCCTTCCACCAGTTCACCACACACCCCTTTGTTCCTAGGTCCTAACAAACAGCCCCAGATTCTTGCTGGGACCTCTGCCTGTGGCCTTCATTTTCTCCACCTTGCCTTCATTCTTGGCTCACAGGGCTGGAGACCCCCAGTTCTCTGTAACCCACCCCCAATGTTTTACTTCAAGACTTCAAAGCTGGGAGTGCCCTATTTGTTTGTTTGTTGATAATGCCCAGGATTGCAGGCTATTCTTGTCAGGAGGGAATTTAGCACCTAGTGTCAGCAAAAGCAGCAGAAAAGCTTAACTCTTTTAAGGCATCCCTATCTCCTACAGGTTAAAAATATTGCTCAGAGCACACTATCTGGTGCCTATCACACAGGAATGTACATTAGCAGCTCTTCAGGGCTTAGTCCTAATCAACACTCAGCAGAGCCCTCAATAGCTTAGACACTTAGAGCACCTTTAAAAGGCTGGTAGGGATTCCCTTCCACCCTCCAAGAGTCTCATTCATGCAAACAAGGCAGCCTACAAAAGAGATGATAAAAAATAAGAAGTGAACATCCCTAGAGCCTATGCTGTGGCCCACTGGGTGGGCAAGATCTCACACTAGCTCCAAGAAAAACAGCCTTAAATTCCCCTCTGGCTTTTAGGAATTTGCTCTCAAGGTCGGGGAGGTCTGTCCTCTGGCTGTCACGGAAGCAGCAAGAAGGCACTCTCCCAGCAAAGAGGCTCCACAGAACATAGAGAAGCAGCCTTGCTTAAGTGTGAGACAAAGCAGCATCAAGACCTTGCTCCCAGAAGACAAGCAGCATCCTCAGCAGTGCCCTTTGCATCTGAACACTGCTCCGCTTGGGAGTGATTTTACCCAGGAGTACACCCATACACAGGAAAAGCCAAGAATAGATAGGGTCATGCTGCTCAGCAGCCCATCAGAGAGTTGCCCACTACCACGCTTACAAATCTTTGAAAGAGACATTTAAGTCTTTCTTTGCCCCACCTTCCCCTTTTGCAAAACAGGAATAACAGTTTTTCCTCTTTACTCCATTAATACTCTACAGTATGTACCAGGGGCCAAGAGTACCTATCAGCCTAGCCTGAGCAACAGCCAAAGATTTCAACATACAGCAACCACTTCCAACAACGAAACAAGTGGTTGTGAAGAAGTTACACCATGCAAGCAGAACAAGGGCAAGACACCTACATGCAGTTTCCTAAACTAGTAAAACAGAGCTGATTACAGCTCAGGAGAAAAACTCCCCAGGTCCATGTAGGAACAGAGCACTCCCAACCAGACCCAGAAGGACAAAAGTCAACAAGGTCCTGCCTCAAAAATAAACAGTCAGAAATTGTGTGATAGGATTAGTGATGCCAGCTGGAAGAGGAAAATGGGAGCTAACAGTAGTCACAGTCTAACTTCACCCCTGGTTTGCAAACCAAGAATGATTAAAAAAAAAAAAAAATCCAAACAATAAAAACCCCCAAAGCACTAATAATAATAATAATAAAAAACCACACCACACCACTGCAAACCACAAATAAATAAACCACAACCCCAAAGATTTGGAAAAGGCATCATGCTATCCATTAAAGAGACTAAATATACAACAGAGAACATGTGAGGCAGAACTGCATCACAAAGCAATGACGTGCTTGAGATACATACAGCAAATTTCCGACTAACTGCATGGATTTCCACTGTAGTGTTAGACAGATGTACATCAAAAGAAGCAAACATCAGCTGCTGCTTTCTGCACCTCCTAGTTTAAACCAGCAGCTGATGTCATGAAGTGACAAATCTCTTTCTTAAAAGCTTGGCACAGTAAGCATCTTTTCAGAGACTGGAGCCTACAGCAAGATGTCCTGCACTCCTCCTGCAGACACACAAGACAGGGCTCACAACAGTTCTGCTGACACTTAAACATTCATGGCACAAGACCTCTAAAGTCACCTGTGCAGCAGCACCTGCAGCTGCTGAAACGTCACTGCTCACCTTCGCTGTTCTGTCCCGGGAACCGCTGACAATGAGGCCACCTTGGAAGTCCACACAGTTCACCTCCTGCTCATGTGCAGAAAACTTGATGCTGTAGGAGCCATGGATCTTGTGAAGGACAATATTTCCATCTCTGAAAAACAAATCCCCAGGCAGGGAATCTGTATCAAGCTGCATCTCCCTTGAACATGCACCTTCCATTAGTGCTTAGGAGTACCACAAAAAGACCAAGACTGATCTCTCACGGGAACTGAAATTCATGCAGCATTATTAACCCTCCACTCCTCACCCATCACCTGTTCTCTTACAATCTCACATCTGGCCAGTCAAAGGCTGATCTGCTACACATGAAAATTTTCCTGGCTCTCTTTCCACCCTCCACTTGGTGTTAAGCTGCAGGAACTAGCAGAGCAGCCATTCCTCTTCCTACTGCTTTGAGCTTGCCAGAATCCTGTCTGGATGCTCAATGACTGGAGTAAGGGAAAAAGTGAGAGGTCATTCTCACCCATGTCCAAGCCTCAGCTTTTCATTCATTTCAGAGCAGCCGTGCAAGGTATTGCGCTTTGAATTAACTAGAAAGGTATTTAGACTTTTTTTTCAACCAATACAGTTACTGGAATTTTAAATGCATGCGTTTGTTTTCACCTGAATTTTTGGTTACAGTTCATAGGGGAGAGTCTCAAGATATCCATGGCAGACAGCCATGCCTGCATCTCCCAATTCTGTGCTTAAGTACCATGTATATTAATAGTTAAGACTTTGTAAATAACAGTCCTGTTATTTGCTGTAACTGAAAAAGGCAAGTCAAATGCAAAATTAACTGGAGAAGTGTGTGTGTGCTGGAACGCTTGGCAGTTTTCCCCCTCTCCACAATTATACCAGCACGTCTAATAAACATACACTTGCATCTAGAACGCTTTATGCATCGCTGCGGTCCCAGTTAACCAGCAATTGTAAATAACAGAACATTGCTGGGCTGCCTGACTCTAACAGGGACAGAAATTAAAACTGCGCATCAGCTGGGATAGTCTGATCAATCAAACCTGATTGATTGTGGATATATACACAAGTGGATCCTGTGGATATATACACAAGTCCAAAAGAGAAAAGGACACTTGATAAGGTCAACAGCAGAAGACTCTGCTCCTCTACTACTGTAGGAGAAACTTTTTGAAGACAGAACCAAACCATGAGAGGAAGCAGCAGCAGTTGAACATAGCCAAGTATGAGGACATTGTATAGCAAGATTGACCTCTCTGCTTTGGGCTGGAGTTACACAAAGCCTTTCCAACTTCACTGTCACACTCCTTGGGCTTCTTCATTCACCCAACTTACCCCCCTCCACTGACGATGTGAGAGTTGACAAGAACAAAGCGACATACGTCCTCCTGGTGCCCAGAGAAGATAGCCTGAGGGTGACACTGCAAACCTGCACCATCAGGACAGAGCCCGTAGGCCTGAATGTTCTCTGCTTGAGACAGGTAGAGGTACTCGCCATCCAGCTCTATCCAGGGCATCAAACTGCAAACAGACAGCAGGTTATGAAGAAAGCTAAGAAGGTACTAGGAGAAAAATTAACTCTATCCGTGCTTAAACCAGGACAGGGGGTACAGCAGCAGGCAGAAGACAACAAAACAACTTCACAAATAACACACAAAAAGGAAATAGAAGATTGCATATGTAAACATATCAACAAAAGCAAATGCCAGCTCATGAAAACTGGGAAGTTGGAGCTGCTGCTCATGCAAAGGCAGGGCTTAATACAGTAGCACAGCTAACAAGTGAGGCTTCTCCAGCAACATACAAAGCAGATCACATTGCTGGCATTTTTCTAACCAAGAGCTGAAGTAAAGGAAGCATGGAATCTCTGAAAGAGAAGATGGCCAAGAGTCTACTGAGTTCAGATAGGAAATACTTAAGGCTCCCTGACCCCTCTTCACAAGCCCTCTACTTTTTAAAAAATGATGCTATCAGGCATTTGTGAGCTATGCTACACATTTCTAACAGAGCCTTTGATATGAGGCTCCGATGCAGTCAGTCTTGATCCTGCACATTGTTTATTGATGCTCATCAGAGACCACAAAGTTGCCAGTATTTCACATGCATCTGAGCAGGTCACATTAAATAACACACATCATCCTGGAAGCAGAAAGTCTTCCACCTCTTCCATTCTTCCGTTCACTGTATGCTGCTATATAAAGCAGCAGGGGAAGTCTGAAGTTATCCAAGTGCTTTGTGCTCATCATGTAGAGGAGGTATTTTTCTACATTCACACCTTTTCCACCTCTCAAACAAAAGCAACTGCAGAGCAGTCTCTTGAATTCTGTTGTCTGTCTTTCAGAAGAGCACATACACCCTTTGTGCCCCATCCTATCTATGGGACAGTGGCAGGTTCCTACAGACAGGTGCCATGCCAAGGGCAGCGGACTGCTAAAGGAGCTGTTCCAAAGTGTGCTGAAGACTGAAATTACAAGGGGAAAAAATGCTTCATTTCCTGGAAGACCAAGAAAGAAACACTCCAGCAATGTGTGAATCAAGTCTGTCACCACAAGTTTTGTTTATTTATTCTTGAAACAAAATCAAAATACAGAAAACAGAACAGGCTACACTGCACATCTGGGCTGAGAGCTCTTTGTTTTTAAGCACCAGAGAATCAGCAAATATGCCTTCTGCATCTGACCTTGCCATATCCAGAGAGACATTGGGCTTGTGTTCTATTGGGCATGGATGTGTAAAATTGTCTCCACTCTGCAGACATTGCTGAGTGCACCAATAACCCATGCAAACTTTGAGCAAAATCAGAGCCTTTCCACAGAGCAGCCTTTCAATTTTCAAACTATTCAGGAACTATTCCCTGAAAGCAGGGAAGCTTCTCAAAAAACTGTATCTCTCTTTTTTGCAGATCATTCATTCTCAGAGGTCACAATTTTCTTTGTCAGCAGAGCCATACACATAGCTGCTCCATGTAACATCACAATTTAGAACCAGAAACAAGCAAGAGGACAAGATTACTTATCAAATAGAAGGTTCCTGCTCGCCTGCATTTATCTCCAGTAACAGCCTTTTAGTCACATAAAGCAGTTGAACATAGGCTATAATGATCATTTGGGACTTGATCATATGCATGGAAAAAGTAAGAGGCATCTCTGGAGCAGAAGCTTTGGTTTTAGGCAAGCTTTGATTTCTTTTTCCTTCCTCCACTCCTACGCAGTCCTCTAAAAACAAGTGAATATCCAGCTTACTTAGGCTACAGCCAGTTTCTGTGGCTCTCCTGCTGCAATTTAGCTTTTTACCTTTTTCTAAGGCTTTTTCATAAGAGAAGCAACAAATTTGAAGCAGGACAAATGAAAATTAGAGGATGCCATTCAGATGGTGGCCTCATTAAATCGGTCCTTGCTTTTTCACTTGGGAAGCTGGTTTAGTAATGATCTCTAACATCCACACAGCCTGTCTTCACAGATGGTTGTGAGCACTTCAAAGGCAGGTATACAACCTGCACCAAAACCCATTCTGCTCATTACAGTTTTTCCCAGGACTTTAGACAAGCAGTGGAACATTATCCTCCACTTCAATCTACATAGCACAAAAAGCATGAAAAGCTCAGTAGAAGGTCCCTGTTCTTCAGCAGCTAACAAACCATAGTCTTTCTCATTTTATCTACTGGCTGATGATGTGAAGGCTGAAAATGTACATGTGCTGTGCAGACAAGAGACCTACCTTATGCTTTGCTTTGAAAGCTGAGTACACCTTTGCAAGAAAGAATTTAACAACAATCTCCCCTCACTAATGTGAAATATACTTTTTTTTTAGTGAAGGAGGAAGCATAAGGTAAAAGAACAGCAATTAGCATTTCAGATTTCTACAGCCAAATCAGGGGCCATGATAAAGCACAGCAGACAAAGCAAGTATTTTGAGGGGACACAAGTTCACATTTGGGATCTAGGTATGCTTATTGTGAGAGTAGGCCAGAAACTGCCCATGGTGTACAGCAACAGATAGGAACATAACAGCTTAAAGCCTGTAGTAAAGATTGCTAAATCCAGCTAGAACTGCACAGATCAGAATAATGACAAATTCAAGCTCTTAATAAGAAAGTAACTCTCAACTCTCAGAGTGAATCTCTAGGGCAAGACAGAAACTCCTTTTACCCCACATCCAGATAGTCAGCAATAACCAAAACAGGCCAGCAACATCCCTTGTGATCCACAAGCTCTTACAAGGAACAGGAAACATCTTATTTCAGGGCACGGGCAAAAATGCAAGACCCGGCAGCAGCTGACACAGAAGAAAGCAGAAGACAAAAGAGCCACTTGCTTGCATTTCCATTTCAGGACTGTCTCCCTCCGGCACCGTCCATGCCTCCAGTTCTGAGATACTTTCACCCTTTCCTTCACTGGAATGCCAGGCGCTCTGCAGACAGAAGAAGAGAGATGAGATTAACAACTGGGACTTATGCTGTATGAACAACAAATACACACAAGCTGGTCACAGGTTCCACAAATGATGAGAAGGCAAACACTGGTGGTACCTGAACCACACTAGAGTAAGCACACTCCTAAGAGCTGACAAGAAAGGAACACTGAGCAGGGTGGGTGCTTATCAGCATGGAAAGCCATCCCTGATGATCATTAGTGTACAAGCCTTAAATCTGATCAAGACCTATCTAGTACACCAAATGCAACACAGGTTGAGACAAAATGTAATCAAAGCAAGACGACATGGAAACTACCAGAACTACCAGAGAAAAAGGACATCACTTCTCTAATAGAGACTAAATTAAACCAGTTAACGTAAGAACACTACCACACAAGAACAAACAGAGGAAACACTAGTCAGAACACTGAAACTAGAAGCCAGGTGAGTGTGTCTAGACAGAAGACCAGTAAAGAAACGGCTTCAGACCCTGACCTGCCTGACAATTACACAGCCAGATACAAGAATTAGAAATCAAGATATGTTCAAACTAAAAATAAAATTCATTCATCTGTATAACCAACCACCTGATGCACACATGCCCCAGGACAGACTTGCTTTTGCAGCAGCTCACCAAAGGATTGAGAATTCTACCACATTGCTGGAAAATTCTCTATTCACAGTCAGACAAACTTATGAACTGTAGTCTCTCTTTTAATAAGCAGTTACTGGGATACAAATCAACGTTATTGGGATAAGCTGGGAAAAGCCAAGATCAGCACAGCTCAAAGAGGTGACAAAAGGTAGGTACCACCGAGAGCTGGGACCAAGGTCTCAGAGTCTAAATGAACATACTCAGTTCAAGCAACTCTTCAACATCTGTCTTGCCTTCACGCTCCAGGGTGGAATAAAGAGGGAGGGAGAGAGCAAAAAGACAGCATTAACTCCCATCTTTCTCATATCATAAACTTAATTATTCAATATCTTTGGTGGAGCTGCTTAGGTAGGAAAGATCAGAAAAGTACAAGAAGAAACTCTTGAAGTTATGCTATGTAACTTAGGGGTTGTGAACTGCTAACTAGATTATAAAAGTTTATCCCCCTTTCATTTCTCAAGATCCAGTGTTCTCAGATTTATGGGGATGAAGGGAAGATCCTTGACAGATGGGTATTGGTGCTTGACCAGAACAAATTCCTTTCTCCCATCCCTACTATGCCCTCAACCCACTTCCCAAAAGTGGGATTTTGGGACACTCTGTCATTTTTAAAACAAAGATTACCTCTCTGTAAATAAACATCTCCTGTGGCTGTTAATGGATGTAGAAATCTCTAACCTGGCCCTGGGGTCTGGCCAGATTCTCATTTTCCCAGCCTTCCTTCCATAGCCTCAGGCTCCTTTTTTTCTGCTCACATTTCCCTCCCCTTTTCTATGCTTTCCGGCACTTAGTCACCATTATAATTTGACTGCATTCCTGGGCATGTGACCCATTTTAAACAAAACCAGCAACCACACATAAAAAAGTTTCTTGCCCCCTAGAAAGCTTTGTGACCTAAGCCTATGATCAGTAGAGCCATACCAAATAAAACTCAATTTAGGAAGCTACGAGATCTTTATTTCTCCTAACCCTTTCTAAAAAATAATAAACAAACCCATAGAGTTAGCCTAGGCTGCAGGAAGAGGAACTCCTGTTTCTAAAGGGAGCACTTGAAGGAGCTCATGTGACCAGATGAGGAAGTCTGAGACGAGCAACCCACAGCACTGAAATGTCAGGTCAGGTCCAGCAGCCTCCTCTCCTCATCACTTATTACTCTCCCAGACAGAGCTCAGGCTCTCCGCCCACATCCAATTCCATTTATTACTCCAAAAGGCTTCTCCTCCCCACACTCAACCCTCAGTGAAGATTTTAAGTCACCAGCTTGCACACTGATGGAAAACACACTCATGCCACAACCCCCTCCTAACCCATACTGGCCCATCCAGACGTCCTGAGCTCAATGCACAAACCCTACTAAGCCTAGATGTAACTTCCAAGGGTGAATCTAAGGTCAAAAAAAGCAGCCTCCATCTTACGCTGCTGGTCCCGTTTTAGCTGGGGGGCAGGTCTTGATCCTCCCGCTGCTGAAAGAGGAATTCCAGTGGCTTGGCCCAGAGTACCAGTTCACTACTGCAGCTACTCCTGTAACAGGCATCTCTTCCTTTCACATGAATCAAAAGTTCCTGACTGGAAGGGGCAAGGGTTGGGTGGGAAGAAATACAGCTGACTGAGTTCAGCTCTGAGGCCCCCAACATTACAGGTTGTGGACCTGTTGGATTGAGTCCAGAGGAGGTCATGAACATAATGAGCTACAGCATCTCTGCTACAAGGACAGGCTGAAAGAGTTGGGCTTTTTCAGCTTGGAGAAGAGAAGGCTCTCTGGAGACCTTAGACCAGTTTTCCAGTACCTAACAGGGGCCTACAAGAAATCTGGAGAGGGACTTTCTACAAGGACATGCAGTGATAGCACAAGGAGGAATGGTTCTAAACTGGAAGAGGGCAGATTTAGATCAGATATTAGGAAGAAATCCTTTACTGTGAGGGTGGTGAGGCACTGGCACAGGGTGCCCAGAGAAGCTGGGGCTGCCCGATCCCTGGCAGTGTTCAAGGCCAGGTTGGACAGCGCTTGGAGCAACCTTGCTTTGTTGAAGGTGTCCCTGCCCTTCAACTTCAGCACGTTGAAACTAGGTGACCTCTAAGGTCCCTTTCAACCCAAACCATTCTATGATCTATATGAGGGAAGGCTGGTGAGCTTTCAGAGGGTTATTTGCTTGTTTTGTCTTTCTGTTTGTTGTACTGTTAATAGATGCATTATTTATTCAGCCTGCCTCTGCCATATTGCAATTCTGGATCCAGCTAATTTAAACATGTCTTAGAAATATCCATTCTTTATTTCTCAGACATTTTATGTATTCACAATAGAGGCAAGAAAGAGGACAGAACATATGGAGGCCATGAGAAAGGGAATGTAGAAATTGGACTTATGCATCCTTCCCCTTTACTAATATCAGGGCAGCAGAGGCTGAACTGCAATGATTTTCACGTTTCTGTCAGAGACATTTGATCCCCTATAGCAGAATAGAAGTTAAATCAAGCCCAGTGATGGAATCAAGTGCCAAGATATAATTTGATTTGTTTCCTCAACAGCACCTCCCAGAGCAACTGCCAGAATACATCAACAAGGTGAACATCATTGCAATGCACATGAGCAGTTCTCAAATCATACAGTTAAAAATTGCATCACCATATAAACTTAATCATTTGATAAAAAAGACCCTTTTCTCCCCTGCAAAGACTGTTTTGCTTCAATCATGATAAACACACTTTCCATACATGTAAACCTTTAAGAATTGTTCCATGATGACCTGAGATAATCAGCAGACATCACACATCCGCATCAAGTGTTTGACTTACTTAAGTATCTCTCACTTCAGCAACTGAATTAAACATCCAGAGAGCCAGGAGACAAAAACAGAAGAAGAGACTTGGGGGTGGTGGTCGATGAGAACATGAACATGAGCCAACAGTGTAAGCTTGCAGCCCAGAAAGCAACCGTATCCTCAGCTGCATCAGAAGAAGTATGACCAGCAGGTCGAAGGAGGTGATCCTGCCCCTCTACTCTGCTCTCCTGAGACCTCACCTGGAGCATTGTGTGCAGTTCTGGTGTCCTCAACATAAAAAGGACATGGAGCTGTTGGAACAAGTCCAGAGGAAGGCCACAAGGATTATCAGGGGACTGGAACATCTCCCACATGAAGACAGGCTGAGACAGTTCGGACAGTTTAGCCTGGAGAAGAGAAGGCTGCATGGAGACCTCAGAGAAGCCTTCCAGTATCTGAAGGGGGCCTACAGGAATGTTGGGGAGGTGCTCTTCATTAGGAACTGTAGTAACAGTACAAGGGGTAACGGGTTCAAACTTAAACAGGGGAAGTTCACATTGGATCTAAGGAAGAAATTCTTTCCTGTTAGGGTGGTGAGATGCTGGAATGGGTTGCCCAGGGAGGTTGTGAGTGCTCCATCCCTGGCAGTGTTCAAGGCCAGACTGGACAAAGCCTTGCGTGGCATGGTTTAATGTGAGGTGTCTCTGCCCATGGCAGGGGGACTGGAACAAGATGATCTTAAGGTCCCTTCCAACCCTAACTATTCTATGATAAATGTTTTGTACAATACTGTGGAGGAATCACTATTCACCAGCCACTTAATATCTTGACCTTTCTTAGCATGCAATCCAGCAAAATATGAACCCACACACTCTAAAATTCAGTACATGCTTAAGTGCACTGTGAAATCAAGATCTTGGCATTCACGTTCACAGAGAAGCCAACCAACAGTAAACTTCAAAAGTGCTGAAGGCTGACTCACTGACAAATGACTGCTATTTTACCAGGACCTACAGAGTCCTACATTAGAGAGCAACTGAAGTACAGCCCAACATCCTAGAAAGACGGCAAGAAACAAAGGATGAAGAAAACAGCAAACACTGAAATATGAAAACTCAATGAAATTCAAGCAAAATCCACTATCCATCCTATTTCAGAACTCATGGCAGTCTCATGAAGTTCTCACTTACTGGAAAAAGAGAAATACAGGCTGGTCAGGCTCACCTCAGTGTACAGCATGATCATAGAACAGATCCCCCTGGAAAATATGCAAAGTACATGGAAAATAAGGAGGTGGTTGGTGACAGCCAATGTGACTTCACTAAGGACAATCATGCCTGACAAATTTGGTGGCCTTCTACAACTGGGTTACAGAACTTATAAGTAAGGGAATAGTGACTGACATCATCTACCTGAATTTGCGCAGAGCATCTGACATGTCCCACATGACATCTTTGTCTCTAAACTGGAGAGACACAGATTTGATGGATAGACCACTTGGTAGATAAGGAATTGGCTGGATGGTCAAAGAGTTGTGGTTAACAGCTTGATGTCCAAGCGGAGACTGGTGATGAGTGGTGTTCCCCAGGAGTCAGTATTGGGACCAACAATGTTCAACAACTTTGTCAGTGACATGGACAGCAGGATTGAGTGCACCCTCAGCAAACATGTCAACGACACTGAGTTGTGTGATGTAGTTGACACACTGGATGGAAGGGGTGCCATCCAGAGGGTCCTTGACAGGCTTGAGAGGGGGGCCCATGCAAACCTCATGAAGTTCAACAAGGCCAAGTGCAAGGTCTTGCACTTGGGTCAGGACAATCCCAGACACGACGACAGACTAGGCAGAGAATGGCCTGAAAGCAGACCTGAGGAGAAAGACTTGGGAGTGCTGGTTGATAAGGAGCTCAACATGACCCGTCAATGTACACCTACAGCCCAGAAAGCCAAGTATATACTGGGCTGCACCAAAATGAGTGTGACCAGCAGGTCAAGAGAGGTTATTCTTCCCCTCTACTCACCTCTCATCCAGCTCTGGGGCCCCAACATAAAAAGGGTATGGACCTGTTGGAGCAAGTCCAGAGGAAGGCAGCGAAGATTATAAAAGGGCTGGAGCACCTCTCCTACGAAAACAGGCTAAGAGAGCTGGGCTTGTTCAGACTGGAGAAGAGAAGGTTCAAGGGAGACCTTAGAGTAGCTTTCCAGTACATAAAAGAGACCTAGAAGAAAGTTGGTGAGGACTTCTTACAAAGGCAGGTAGTGACACCACAAGGAAGATGGCTCTAAACTGAAAGAGGGTAGATTTAGATCCAGTATTAGGAAGAAAACCATTACTGTGAGGGTGGTGAGACAGTGGAACAGGTTGCCTGCAGAAGCTGTGCCTGCCCCATCCCCAGTACTGTCCAAGGCCAGGCTGGACATGGCTTTGAGCAACTTGGTCTAGTGGAAGGTGCCCCCGCCTATGGCACCATAGCTGGAACTAGAAGATCTTTAAGATCCCTTCCAACCCAAACTATTCTATGAGTCTATGAAAATGTTCTTAAAGCCTACCAGAGCAAGGCTATCTTTGTTGCTAGCTAATTAACCCCAAAGCATTCTATCAGGACCCCAAATCATGCAGTACAATACATGACCTGAGATAATGCATGTTTCCAACTACAGACACCCCTGATGGAAGCTCCCTTTACAAAGACTTTGTTACATTAGGAAAGAGAAGCTGAACATTTCTTTCAGCCTGAGAGAGTGTTCCAGGATAAAAGCCATCCCAAGCAACCCATCATAAAGGATTTTTCATTTCCCCTTTCCTACCTCACCCCACCCTACAAGAAAAGTTAAAAGTATTTTGCTCAAATTATGGATTTCCTCTCTTTCTTGGCAGAGTTACTAAAAGAAATGTAATATTCCTTCTGGAGCCCACTTCCCAGCTGCTTAAGTGAGAGACTGGGACTATCCCCCCACAGCACCACTGACCCAGGTGACCTCAGCCACCATGGCAGTTGTTGGCCTGGGCCCCAGAAGAAAGCAATGAAAGAATCACTCAGCCAGAGACTAAGCACATCTCACCCTAAAGCTTCACTTCCAACAGCTTTTGCCTTCACTGATTCCCTCCCAAGCCAAAGTCCTTTGTCACCAGAAATGCTATTTCTGCAACAGCAAGTGCTTCTGTGCTTTACCACATACTAGGGAGATTTCTACTAGCCATCTACAATTCCAGCATGTGCCAAAACAATGCTGCCTGCAACAACACATACCATGTTACAGAAGATAACACCAACATGTCATACTGTGTATTTTCCCAGCTGCATGGGGCATCCTAACCCACCAAAGTCCTTCACGTTTTTCTGCATTTTAAGTGCTGAAGAGCTCATCTGGAAATGCAAACCTGCAGAGACCTGCTGAGACCGAATCTCTTCTGTGGACAAAATCTGCTGTGTGCATAAAAGCTGTCACCAGCCTCCCTCAGGCCTGACGGGAAAGGTCATAGAGAGGAACAAATAGGCCACAGTAGCTAAGCCCCAGTTTCAACCTTGGCCCTGTGGCAGGGATGGCTAACACAGGGAGCAACTGCACTTATTTGTGTAATGGGGACACACCTGTCGAGTGGCAGGGTCTCAGTGCAGCTACAAGTCACAGGCCACCAACAGACAGCAGAGAGGGAAAAGCTATTTCTGTCAGGAGCTCCTGTTGCTGTCCTCAACAAGTCAGCCAGCTTTCGAAACGGCTCTTCCACAACAAAAATTCCACCTGAATTCCTTTAGCATGTGACCCATACTTAGCTTACTGCCAGGTTCAGTCTGCCTCCTGTGCTCCTCTCCTTCCTATATGACATGGGTTCAAACAACTCTGCAGACTTCTCTTGCTTTTTCTTGCCTCCTCTACTGCATCTACGCTCAGTTAGATGTCACCAGTCTGTGCAGATTTACCTCTCCACCTCAAGCTCTGGTGAACAATTCAGCTGCATGAAGAAGCCAAAAACTCTAATCAGAATCACAGATACAGAAAAAATTCTGTACATGCAGACATACACGCCTTCACATAGGCTTCCAAAAAAAATAATCATCATCAAGGCTTACCATCACCAAGGCTGCCATCAAATGCATTCTCCCCTACAAGTAGTTGTGATGGGATCATGGCTGGAAACTCCAGGCAGGGTTTGGCCTCTAAGAGGAATTCATGTAGGGCTTTTGGAGATGAAATCTGGGCTGCTTCCAAAAAGGCATGGTCCTGGGAAGACCTGAGGAAATCTGCAGCTGCTCAATGGTTGTCACGTATACTCTCATTTGAAAGAGTAGACTGTCAGGGTAGTACTTGGACAGAATGAAATAATCCATAGCTAGCTCACTTATGCATGTTACGGGGATAATAGCAGCAAGCACAACACACGTTTTTTTAAGCCCTGAACTAGATAAAACTCTTCCTCCACTTTGAACTCGTGAAGATTTTAAGGGAAAGGTAGGCAGGCCTGAAGAAACTCCTACAAAAAAATTCACATTCCCAGAACAAGGAGCAGTTCCAATATTGTGGAGCTGTCCTGGCAGATCTGACCTGTCCAGAACTAACAGCTGAAGACAGAATAGGAACAAATGTTATGGGAGTTTCTAAAAACCATTGACTTTTCCACCACAAAGCAATAGCTGTGTGCCCTCTTCCAGGATTTTGCCGTTATTGCAATATCCTCCCCAGAGTGTTCCCCTCTGCATCATCTGCACCAGTTCATTGCCTACTCCGTTTCTGACGAAGTAATGAAACCTTGGTAAAACAAGTTTCAAAAGATGAAGGAAACTGAAGCAGCTTTACAGGCATTCACACTCCCTCCCCCGCCAGCACTGGAGGCAGAGGTCTCTTGTGATTGCTGCAGTTTGCATTAGCATTTGACTTGCATAGATTGGCCATTTCCTGCTCCTGCAGGTGTATATATTTTTCCAAGATCTGGAGAAAACACAGCTTTTATTAACTCACAGAATTGCTTGCACAAGCTCTTAAATACTCAAAGATGATAAATTCATAAGTTAATGAATCTGCTTCTCTGAACTGGAGAATATATCACATTCCTAGCAGGCAAGGCAGGACAGGAGACAAAGAGAGAGAAGACATCCAGTGGAACATTTCTCTATTTTGACAATAGCTATTAATATATTACAAAGAGTACACTGCCAGGCTATTTACGCTGCAACTTTTAAGTTGCCCTCTAAAATTCCTTTGTAACTAAAGGGAAATAAGTTTAGCCTATCTGCAACTTTATTCCTTTCTTCCATGCTTTAAATAAAGAACCACCTTGCAATGAGCTCTTTGCCTCTCCGATTTCTTCAGTCCAAGGTGGTCCAGCAGGCAGGCACTGCATGAAGACTTAAAGCACCCTCTGCTATTCCTGGCTCTGACACTGACCTGCTGCACAGAGGGCAGCTTGGTTGACATCTCTCTGCCTCTTCTTCCCCTCCCAACCCTTGTTTACCCTGGCTATTTAGGCAGCAAGTAGAGACTGCTCTTGCTGGGCCTGTAAAACAGCTGGCAAAACAGACACAGGCTACCAGACACAACTGTAATATCACTATACTCACCAAAAACCCCAAAGCCTTTGTGCTACTGCTCAGCTACAGTTTAGCTGCAGAAGACATTCTTAAGCCTTAACTTTTCTGTGATATGCTGCCATGCATTTTTGGAACAAGAAAGCTCTTTTCACCTTATGTCACAAAGACGGGGCTCAACTCTTGATTCAGCTGCTCTTACAACCAAGTGAAGCAAAAAATCTTCAGCATAGGGACTATCTTTTTACCATCCCCATGACAAGGTCTTGTTGCAGTACAGGAATTAAACTGAATTAACAATATGTTAAATTAACATGACTATACGAAGAAGTGGCAGCCTGACACACAGAGACTTGTAGGACAAGTGCCAAGAACCACATCCATCTAAACCCACTCTATACTTCCATAATAGTGACATAGCATCCTATGAAGCATTTACTTATTGCTGATTCAAAGAAAAAACGGCACATTTTTAACTCTACAAATGTGCTTTAAGAACCCTTCCAAGTCAGGCCCTGCTGTCCCTAACATACAGTAAATTCACACTGATGTGAACCTAGTGATCCCCTCCAAAGGAATGAAGCATACAGAAACATTGATCAAATCCAATTTCTTTCCTCTTCTGCAAGTGCACAGTTAAATCAATACCTTAAATACTTAACTTTGCTTACATCTGCAGCTCCCTATTAGCTGAAACTACCAGAAAGGGCAAATATGAAAGACTGCCAATGTTGTGAGTATGTTTTTTCAGCATAACAGCCAGTGCCTGGGATTAAGTCCGCATCTTCCTTTGACAACATTAGCCACTCCATTTAAAATTATTTAAACCTGTGTCCCGAGATAACCAAACTGGCAATATTTAAAGGTACATAGTCAAGATGAGAAATAGGTAACTTTAAAAACCAAAATCAAATCATTTCGGGTATACTACAATTTCTTCTTTCCATGCTGCTCACAGGGTTTTGCAAACAGTAATAAATTTTCCACTCTATTTCAGCATAAAAAGCAAGCTGACTGTGCAAACAGCTGTTTCACATACAAGATAAAGCCTGTTCCCTCCCATCTTCTCATTACAATTATCTGAAGATACACCTTACAGAAGCAACATTTTCAAGGAATGGTGTTATTTTCAAGTTAATCACTTTTTAAAAAAATGGAGAAGTGGGAGTGGGGGGGATAAGTTTCACAGCTATCTTACACTCCAGGCTCAAATTTATCTCTATTTACAAAGCATTAGCAGATAGCTTATCAGAAGCCATTTAACAGCAGAAATGATCAAACTATTCTGAGATGGTTTGAGTTTTTTTTTTTTTGTTTTAAACAGTGAATACTCCCTAGACTAGTTTTTAACTTCTGCCAGCCTCTCAGGGACCATCAGTTTAAGATCTAATGTTAGAACCATGCATGCTACTTCATTAAGTACATTTACCATAAACGGTTCCAGCCGTTGCTTTCTCAACTGCAGACAGTATTGCACAAAAACCTCTTAAAAGGAAAAACCAGTGTTCCTCATGCAACATTATCCAGAATGTGCAATAGAAGCTTCAGCTCTTGAGCAAGTCAAAGCCAAACTTGACAAACTCAAGATTTATGCCATATCACTAAGAAAGCACAGTTATCAAGAAGGTCCAGCTATCCATCATCTTCATCACCATTCTGTTTACCCAGAGTATTTTAGCTTAAACACCTACTCAGTTTAAATCTAACCTTCAGTGAGCAATCTGACAAGTTCCTACTTAGAATTACTATCAAGAAAAACTACATGCCCAGAAGCCTACTTCAGTCCCTTCCCAACCTGTATTTGCTAGTCAAATAAATAACCTCTCTCTACAAATCTTACTCCCTCAGCTATAAGAGCAGCAGTCTTGAAGACTACTCTTGATCGTGGAGATATGAATGAGGCACAAGTCGTATAGAAGAGACATGGCTATTTAAAACCTTCAAGCTGCCACAAAGACTAAACTCTTCTTCAGCTAAGCAGAAATTTTACAACAGTACCACAATTCAACACATGAACTCATTCTGGTTCTTCTGGAGATGTACAGCTATCCAGACCCCTAAGATACAGCAATATGCCTTTGTCTTTTATCTGTTGCCAGAACTGTCTACACTACTACAGCAGAACTCCTGCAGCTTCCCCCAGATGCTGGAACTCCACACAGGGAACACAAGTGCCTGACTTTCAGGCACTCTTCATAAGATCTGGCGTGCCATTTCAAAGAACTGAAGATCATCTGAGCCTTCCAAGAAGTTAAAAGTAATTGAAGGATTCATCCTCCAGATATATCTCAAGGTTCCTGCATAACCAGCTTGTAATGGTACTCTGTGAGTTACCCATGACTGAATTCCCTAGGACCAGGGAAGTGCTGACCAATACTAAAAGCAGCACTCAGTACTAGAGCTGTTTAAAGAAAACTTGAAAATAGGACCCAGCACAAAAGCACATCCTAGAATTACTAAAAAAACCCAACCCTGTTCATAGCAAACCTAACAGCATTGAAATCCCTGGGAGCTTATGATACTCAAGCAGCCTCCCCTTCACTTAAACCCTCTGACCTAGCAAACCTCTTCTGTAGCTGTTTATAGACCTGCATTCCTCTGCAGGGGGAAATGGTGGTCCTTATACATGCTGCACCTGCTCTGCTGTACACCTGATCCCTCCTGCAACTGAAGTAGCATAATATCACCTTATTCTTAATGAAAAATACAGAATTTCATTTCCTCAGGAGACAAAATCATATATCACAGGAGACAAAGTCCAGTGTACAGCCATTCTGTAGCACTCATTCTTGCTGACTTCCAAGGAATCTGTGCTTAACTTTCAAGCTGTGAAGACAGAACTGGTTGAAGTCCTGGCCTGAAAACCCAACACAAGGATTTTCAGCACAACTTAAGTCCTGCTAGCAGAAGCCGTAAGTATTTCTCTAAAGTCTGTGCCATTAATGAGATAATAATATGACACAACAAAATAGGGCTCAAAACCTGACATCCCATCTTTCAATTCATGTCAACGTAGTATTTTACAGAAACAATACTGAATCACTGGATGACAAATAAGATGCTGGGCTAGCAGCTAAAGGGAAATCATAGGAAGGGATTTGTATGTCCCTCAAACATAAGCAACTTCTCGGTATTCTCTAAGTATCAAGGAAAGCTCACATTGTGTGGCTGCCTCTGAATGGTATTTCATAAACTGGCAATTTTGAGAAAGGAAAGCAATCTCTGGGTCTTCACCAACCATCTGCCAAGGCTCAAGCCCCAAAACCACTTCACCTAGAAAGATGCAGGTGTCACAAACAGCAAAGCCAAGAGGGCTTGCATGCATTCTCAACCTGTGATGTGCTGTTGAACTGGGAAAAAAGCCAGTAACAACCCCTACCCACAAACCTTTAAAATTCAGAACCCACAAAGAGCCTGAAAGTCTCCTTCTCTACAACAGTCATCATCAGTTATACCAGTAAGCTGCTCCATGAACAGAATCTAAGAAATGTGTGCCTGGGCCCCCTACCACGAAGGCTCTTGTGCCTAGTAACTAGAGCCTTTACCCAAAACATCAGTGCAGGCCTTGCTCCCCTCCAGCTTCTTCCCTGAGGTGTCTTCTACCCCATGGCAATGACTACTGCTCATAAACAGGGAGGGAGCATGGGCACACAGAAGTCACCTCAATAGCACATGACAGCTCCCTCTACCTCCTCGTGTTCCCAACTGCCCCAGCTTGAAGCCTGCGTGTCTTGTTAGAAGTTTGGGACACAGAGATGATCTGAGGAGACCTCAGGCCCCAGTACTTGACAAGCTACTGCCGCCGGGCTTGGCGCTGTGGGGGCCCAGAAAACCCTCTCTATCCTCTCCCGCTTCCTTGCGGGAACAACAAGCACCGCCCCACAAACCCCCCAAGCCTCCAGGGCAGGGCTGGGGAACAGGGCCCACCATACACGGTCCCTTCCCCTCCCATGGGCGGCCCCACCGCGGGCTCTGCGCCATGGCCCCTTCCTCTACCTTCGCCTCCCCTTTTAGCGCAGACTAACGACAACGCATCCGCGTTTCGAGAATAGCCTCCCCTTCCCTCCGCCCCCTCACGGCGCCGGGGAGTCCCTCTTAGCGACTACGCCAAGAGCGCAGAACGCCCCTTAGCAACCAACTAGGCCGCAACATCCTCGGCCTTTCCCAGCCGCCGCGGCCGCCTCCCCCCGCCCTTCCGCCGGGAAGGCCGCGCTTACAGGTCGGTGCCGAGCTGGGTGAAGCCGGAGTTGAGGCAGCCACGGGCTATGCGTCTCCAGAGGAGATCGCGGCTACTGAGGAAGCGCAGGCGGCGGCAGACTTGGCCCAGGCGGCCCAAGGCCTGCGCGTCCAGGTAGGAGCAGATGAGGAGCAGCAGCTCCTCGGGTAAGGCCCAAAGCGGGGAGGAGGGGGAGAAGGCCCGGGATCCCCCCTCCGCCTGGGGGGATCGGGGGCTGCCCTTCCTCCCCATGGAGCAGCAGCTCCTGCCCCTCCTCCCCGGGAGCCGGAGCTGCTGCTGCCCGGGGGAGGCCAAGCCATGGACGGGGCAGCCGCTCCCCAGTCACATGGGGCAGGAGCCGCTGCTGTCACTCCCCCCCTCCGGGGGAGGAGACGGCTACCGGGGCGGAAGGGGGCACAGGGCTGTCGAGCCCACCCTCGTTAGAGAATTAATTCGTTAACGGGAGCCGCTGGGACTCTCCCTGCCCAAATGCCCTGGCCGCAGCACCCGGCACTCAGGTCCGTGTGCTTCCGAGTTGGGATTAGTAACATCGCCTGATCCACGTGTTCATTAGTAATGTGAATAATCGATGGTGAGTACGGTGGCTGCAGGTAACCAGAGCATCTGCTCCACCACCTGGAGCGACCCCAGTAGACACTGCACCCCTTCCTGCGAAGGGGAACTGCAAGGTGATTAATGCTCATTAATTATCCTTAAGCAGTCGGGAGTGCCTGTCACCCACAAAGTGACAGCAGGGGTCATCTGGTGCTGCACAGCAGTTTTCAAAAGTCCCAAATTCCTTGGCCACATATCCCCACCTATGAGCAGGCCCTGCTACAGTGGATTTAAGGCTGTCTTTTCACAAGTACCCTTTGACACAGTCAGTTCCGCTTTCCAGGGCTCCATATGACAAGATCTGAGACCTGCTCTCACTTCACACATTTGGGTACATATATACAAGCACACCCTCCTAAAGAACAGTTCATAATAACTGAGTCATTGTTGCCATCCACAGGAGCCTGGAGTATTGACAACGCAGAAGGATTCTGATCCAAAATGGCAAAGTAGCCCTCCACAGACAGTGGAACAGGAAAATATGAGTCTAGTGTTGTGTTGTTCTTTCTTATAGTACTTTCCACTCTACAAAAGCTTGAAATGCTTGGGGAAATTTCTACCTCAAAATTAAAAAATAGATAAATTATAAGTTCATCATCTGCTTAGAATGCTTTGAACAGGTATCACCCACCGCAGTCTGCATCTGCTTTTGCTCAGTGGAGTAGGAAAATAAATCTCAGTATATAATGAGGTTACCATAGCATACAGGCCTTTAGACAGTACTTGCATCCTTTCCAGAAGGTCATCTTGTCTGCGTAATCTCAAGCACTCAAATACTCATAAAAATCACCAACTCTGGAAGCTTCATGTTTGAGAGATTCAAAACTGCTGGCTGAGGAGCTGTGGTCCAATTACACCAAGTTTCAATATACCTTGGAAGTCAGGGAGGTTCCAGAAGGCAGCAAATGCTTTATCAGCGTTTATGATGAGTGAATCCGATGGCCTAAGTAATTAAAAATTTCTCAACCTAAATTTGAGCTCAGGTCAAGTAACAGCACATCTGGTACAGGACTTAAGTAGCCCACTGAAAGAGAGGTAATATGACAAATTTTGCTTAACATGAGATTATGGAAACTTGGTATGAATGCAGTTTCATATTAACTTAATATCTTTTTGATGATATTAAACTAACTCTTTTGTAATAGACATCAGCAATGTCTGAAACATTAAATTATTAAAATGTGAATGACTTCTCCATCTTCAATTGTTATTGTAAAGACAGATTTATTACCAAGTTGGTCTTTCTGTAGTAGGATCCCATAGAGACAGCTTATGGACCCTACACTGGCATTTAAAAATACACATATTTTTACTAGCAACCTGAAAAAAATAATCTGAAATCATTATAAGCAAAACTTTGGAGAAGGCACAGAGCATGGGGCAAGAGGCAAAGGATGCTTGTGGCAGAATAACCCTGTGTTAAGTTTAAGCATAATCAAATCGTATGTATTTCAGTTAAGCCAAATGTAAAGGCTCACATCTAGGAACAAAGAATGTAGGTCACCCTGAAAGGATGTAACTCTATCCCACAAAGCTGCAATTCCGTAAAGACTTCATTAAGATGAATAATCAGCTGAACGTGAGCTCCTTCTGCAGTGCTGTGACCAAAGGGCTAGTGCTGTCCTGGGAAACAAACAAGAGCCAGGAGGTTCTTTCACCTCTGGTTTTGATTCTGTTGTGACTGCTTTGGAAATAATTTGTCCAGACAGCATTTCAAGAAGGATGTTGAAAAACTAGAGGGGTTTCAAAGAAGAGTAGTAAGAATGATTACAGGACTGTCAAACATGTTTTATAGTGAGACCCAAAGTGCTCAGTCTGTTTAGCTTTCTAAAGAGAAGGTTAGGTATGAGGTGATCATACCTTATGAGCACTGAAACAGGAAGAAAAACCTGGTAATACCAGGATCTTCTGTTTAGCAGACAAAGAGATAACATCTCTTGACAGAAGGTGATGGGAAACAAATTCATAAATAAAGCATGCTTTTGTAGTGAAGAAAATTAACTGTTGAAACAGTTTATCAAGATTTATGGTAGATTCACCATTACTGGATTAAAAATAAACAAACAATACCAGCCTGTTTGTTGTTTGATTTGGATTATTTTCCGTTAGAGGGAGAGCCTAGCAAGACCACAAGGAATTGACCTGGTGAGTCCTAACTTAGGATATTGGACTAAGACAATCAAAGAGGTTCCTTCTGGTCTTAGGCTCTGCTACTCTACAGAGTCAGTATCTGCATAGCATGTGTTGCCCTGCACTGTGTGATTCCCATATTCACCAGCCTCCAGACTATGACTATGCTACTTTACCAAGGAAACTCCTTGGTGTAGTCCACAAGGAACTTGTATGCAAAGTAACACATACAGGGTGATCCTCTGGGATGCTGGGACCAAAGTATAGACAAGCGCATCTGTAGAAGTGGAGCCGTAGGGCTCTCCAGTTTGTATAAACAACTGTGAAATACCTGGCTAAGATGAAATGTGTGTTTGCATGCAGTAATCACAGGGTGGGTCAAATACGGTCCATACAGGGGGGACAGATCAATGTGAAGAAAAATTATGAGAAGTTGCACTTAAATGTATCATTGTTTTCTAATGTGAATAATTGCCTTACAATATAGTAATAGTAATTATTCTTTGTCCAAAACATAGACACCATTATTTTCTTAGGGTTTTGGATTTGGGTTTTTTGTATTTCTTTTAAGAGAAATGGACCTGCAGCTGCATACACTGCCCAGCATGGGTTCAGCTACTGTTATTGCTGTGGAGCTTTCAAAGCTCTGCATCACAGGCTAAGAACCCCGTATATACCCTTCCCAGCAATGCCAAAGTAAGCGCATACATATGTGTCTGCAAGAGAAAGAACCAAGGAAGATTCTGAACTGTTACTGGTACTGTATGTGTAGCATGAGTATTTCCACTACATGGTTCATACTTTCAATAAAGGACTCAGTGCAAGCGCTCACTGCTGTATAATCATAAAATCAATTATGTTTCCTTCCCAAATCTTGCAGTAAAAGATCCCAATCTCTTCATGGCCCACAACCATTCTGAACCTTTATAAAATGGGGTAGGGTTCTGTGCTGCAGTAGTAGACCCTTGCAGCATCATGGCTTGCAAGGTTTCTAAGGTAGAAACTGGGGAGAGCTTTTACCTCTGAAGTTTGTGCTTTAACAGAGTAAGTCAATGAAATCCTGCTCGGAAGAAGCATCATTTCAATACCTGTCTGTCAATTTTTATTTTTTTCCTGTCTTCAAGGGGTTTTATTATTTGCAGTGCCCTCAAATACACCTTTCCAGCTAAAGACACAATCATGTGGACAGCTCTTTGTTTTGTTTTTCCTTCCAACCAATGCTTTTGTGTATTTCTGAAACTTAAGACACCTCCTCTGCTACTACAGTACTTATCTGTAACACCATCGCTTTGAGGGATTAAAGCAGGTTACTTGTTACACACTTAGATCAAGAGTTATCTGAGTAGAAAGTCTATCCCGTTAGGGTTGGCGGAATCTGTTTTTGATCTTGAGTTGTTTTGATTTTCTCTGAGAGCAAGTAACATGTTATTTTAACTTCTGAATAAGGTGTGCTACCTGACTGTGTCTCTTCTGTTTGGCAGAAAGGATTAGAAACCTCCACAGAACTTGCACTCTATTAAAGCAGAGTGCTCACCATTGAGAGCCAAGGAGCCAAATTGTTTTCAGATTATATGTGTGTGTGTGTCTTTCCCACATCAAAGACTTTGATGGAAGCTGTTCACGCTATTGTCAGGAATGCAGGGATTGGCCCAAAGGTGATTAGCAAAATTGCTTTTCTGCAGGAGAAGCACAAAAATTATCGAAGGATTAAAGAGGATAAAATTAAAAGGTTATGCTGAATTTGGGGGTAAATTTTCTCCTTTTTATCCCAAATTATACATATTGATTTGGTTTTACCGATAAAAGGTCTGCCAGAAGAAATCAGGTTTAGAAGCTATTTGGTATGGATTCTGTTAAAGGGCAAGGGAAAACCTTCCCTTAAAAATAATCCCGACAGACCTTACCCAGTTTGCTTCCAAATCCCATCCACAAGGAGCTTTTAATGAGTACTAAGGGCACCCAGATCCCTGCAAGGTTCTCAGCAGCCACAGCATCAGGACCTTCAGTCATAATTATGCTGAAAATTATGAAAACAAACAATTCCATAAATCAGTTTGTCACCAGTGATGCTGTTTGTTTACTTTTCTCATTACACTCTGCTGACAAAGATACTAAACTGGGGGAATCACTTTCATTATCCACTTGCTAGACACATGCAATGCTTTTGTGTTTTGATCAGCAGCTGAGCTGCTTGAATGGTTAGGAGAAAAAAAAAAGGCAATAAAAAGGGATTTTCAAATATTTTAGTGTATCAAAATGAGCAGCCGTGCCTTCCAGAAGCTCTCTTGCTTGGCAAAACCAGTGCAATAAAAAATATCTATCACCTCCCAAAGCCAGCAGAATCCTCTCATCTTGCTAGTTTGGACTCTGTCTATTGTTCATTTTATTTTGAACAGTCCTCTATGATTTGCTAAGTACCAGCCCTATACGGATTGCTTGTCTGTGCATTTTGGAGTCTGTTTGTTTTACTGATCTACTATTTTCTGGAAGTCACCCGGAATATTTTATTTGTTTTTAACCTCATTTATCAAAGTATTATCTAAAGCATCTGTTCAGAAAATGTTCATTTTAGCTGTTTTCCCAACAATGACCTTCTTCCTCCCCCCCAGGCCACATCAAGTTGTCACTCACCAGACAGCTGTGGAATTTGGAATCATTCCTTTTAAATGCTTTACAATTCCAAATGGTAGATTTCTAATGGCACAATATGATTGCCACAAAGATCTTTAAATTTCCCAATCCTCTAGGCTTCAAAGGCTGGACCGTCCTTGATCTCCTGAAGGAATGCTTTTGAATCTTGTTCTTTTATAGGGACTACCTATGAAGATATTTTAGGGGCTTTTTCCTTTCATACTTAGAGCCTGAGGAACTAAACATTCAAATACCCACTGGCTTTTTTGAAAGCAAGATGAAGACTTACAAAAGTTGTTTCTAAAGATTTTTAGCTTTCATTAATTCCACAGGTTGTTCCAAAACTTTTTGGAGCATTTATAAAGCAATACAAGAGTATCCTCAGTGTAGCAGTGACTATGATAGTGTTTTATCTTGCATCTGCCCTCTACCTACATGGCTGCTTCTTGAAGTTCCTGGCCTGCCATGAGCAAGTCTGACAGTGTCCTGACCCATCATACATCTGTGGGTGCAGAGTGGTCCCTTACTCTTGAAGGATGCTCTGCTGTCATATCACTTACAAGGTAACAATTTGCTCAAGGAAAGTGAGCAAATCTAATCCTACAAGTAGTTTTGGGTCTGCCTTGACCAGGCAACCAAGACGGAGCCTAATTACCTGCAACAATTACGAATTTGCTTCTTTCTCCCTTCTACAGCCAGAGGAAACGTTTCAGTAGTATTCCTGTCTTGCACTGTAGGATTTCTCAGTCAGGAGGCTGACATTTTTTATTTCTTACTGGTTAATTCTGTTTTATCTCATTACTGAAATCCAGAATCTGCAGCGATTTCTAGTGCAGCAACAGGAACCCAGATAGTTCTAAAACCAGCCTTTATTTTTATTCAGTTCTATTATAGCCAAGCAATAAGGCAAATTTTACCCTCTACCTTATTAATGAAGCACATATGCATATAAAAAAATTACAGAATAAGGTATCCCCCTGCCCATACACCATAGGTCCTAGTCCTGCAATGAAGCACTGCAGGAGTTCCACCTAGTAGATTCAACTGTAGATTTGGGACCTTCAGCTGTAAACCCCTTGGGGAAAGCACTAAGCTAAAAAGCACTGCCACAGTACCTCACATGACATGACCTCTGTTGTGACTGCAGGCTCTCAGGTATTATTATAAGGAGCAACTGATGCTCTGTCACTGCAGTAAGTGTATGTTTAGATATCCAGTATTGCTAGTGCACGTGATTTGTAAATAGTCCTCAGCCTAACCTCGGGTTTTGTGATGACAACAACAAACTGCAGGAACAACTGATGACTAACCTGGTTTATGGGTCAGGGAACAGGCCTTAGATCCTCATTTACACAGGTTTCTTATGATCATGTAAGCCCTACGTCTTCAAGACTATTTCTGTTTGTTTGTTTAAATCAGTTAAAGAAAAAAAAAATCCCAGGTCCCAAAATAGAGAATGTTTTCCTTTGGAACTGGAAGCAAACACACTTGATGGCTTTAACATCTGCTGGACAATGCATGAATGGGTGGTGGGTACCTCACACAGTTTTGTGACAAACACATGTGCGTACAGCGTGTCAGATTATAAATCCAAGAATAAAGAGTCATTAAAACCTCCCTTCTGTAGCCCACCTGCCATGAAAATAGGCCTTTCACTCTATCTATTTAAACTGAAAATGAGTATTGGGAAGGAAAATGCCGACATTCCAGGGATTCAAGTCAAAATCTCCCCCTCCAGTAAAGGAGGTCTGTCAATTGAACTTAAATTGATCTATTGTCCGTCTCCCATCAGGACCCACAAGCCACCCCATGCACATGCTTCTGTTATTGCTAGAAATCAGGACCTCACAGTCCAAGACCGTCACAGTAACATTTACATCTGATGCTGGCTTGATACGCAGCTTCACATAATTCTCAAATACCTTTTCTGCTTTGCAGCCTGTTGGTGCCTAGTGTAATTTTGGGTGCAGATTCCAGTGAAATTAGCTTACTACCTAGCAGAGCACAAGCCCTCTTAGTTCCACCATGAGTCCACAGTTTTCTGCTCTTGGAGGAGAGGAAAGGAGAAAGAGCCTTTTGCACTCTGGATTGACTCTTACGAGTGCCATGAGTGATAAATTTCATCCTGTTCTTTCTCTTTTCCTCCAGGCTTGCAGTGGACTTATTATCATTGTTAGTATCTCTGAATTATTAGTAGCATTATATTGAAATGCATCTCAAAGGACAAAACAGCCAGGCTGAGCAAGATGCCCACGACCCTGCAGAGGAGAAAGGCTTCTTACTTAGAGACATCAGTTGTAGCTCTTGAAACTCAGTTTACTAGTATGTAATTCATGAGTGGCAAATCACAGTGTTCTCATAGATTATTCTCCTTACCTGTAACTGTGCTTCTTCATCCATTTACACGATGTGAGCCTTGTAACACACTCTTATAACTGCATTAGTAATGCCACAATAAAAAATTAGCTTTCTAAAAGGGATAAAGCCCATAGCACTTTTTCCTGTTGCTTATGTCTCTTTCCATGCACACAAACATACAAATGTGTTTTGTTTTCAGCATGAACCTCTGTACAGGGAATCAGTGAAGGCATCTCCTTGCTTATTTTCTGTCTCCTGCTCTGCAGTACAAGCCCCATTTGCTGCTTGGATGCCCTAGCAGGTGTTTGGATGTGCAGGTGTGTGCACGGGCAAAGTCCTGAGCACAAGCACAAACAAAGATTCGAATACCAGGGCCTTTCAGCCTGAACCTGACACTGCCACTTTAAAACCAGAGACATGGACATCAAAGTTTTCCACTGCCCAGAAGGAATGGGCTATTTTGCACCCTTCCAAACGATGTCTCTCATCTCTCTGCCTTTCCTACAGCCTTCTCTCTCTCTCACACACATACACTTTTTCTAATACCATCCCTCCCTCTCCACTTCAAACCATGGGAAAAACCTAGGAAAAGAAGCTTGCCGACTAAGGGACCGTTTCACTGTATTGTGTTTTCCAGCTAGACCTGAACAGACTGAAATCAATTCAGCTCTCTCTCTCTCGCTCTTTCCCTCCCTCTCCCATGTCTTTTTTTGTTTCTCTTAGATCGTGCTCCCTGCCTTAAGAAAACCCAGTTTAGTTATCCATCTGCATTGCAATCAAGTGACCAGTGGTTTTTTATTGCTTGTAAAAACACAGTATCTTTTTCATGGGAGTCAGGTTCTTCTTTGGTTTGAAATACCCAGTGAGCAGTGGCAACAACCAGCAGAATCTTTGATCAATTCTCACGTATCCATTTGAAGTATCTTTAGTAGACCCATCAAAAGAAAGGGACTTGGTAATTAATATTTTAATATGGTGTACCAGCATCACATTATGTTATTGGCAAGAGGCCTGATTTAACAGAAGCACCCAGAAATACCTGTATCTGACCTGAATTGCTACGTGCTCTAAAAAATACACGTTATTAAAGCTGAAGTCCAGCTGTTGCTATATTAATATCCTCTGTTTTTTATTTGCTCCTACCTTTTGGAAGGTTTCAGTTTTCATTCTGAAACTTTCCAGGCTTGCTCCCAAAACCAAGGTTATAACTGGAGGGCAAGAATGAGAGGAGAATGCAAGAAGGTTCACTGGAAACTTGAAGAGGCGAGATTCAGCACAGCAGAGCCAGCAGTCCAAAGAAGGCAGAAGTGTCACTTAAATTTTGGTCATAGCACCTGTTGACAAAGGGACAGGATGAAGATGTGCGTGAGACTGGACTTCTGTGCCTTCCAATCTTTGGAACAGCTAATTATGCAGTTCATGTTCCCTTAACATACTTTTTCCTTGAGTTGTCCAGAGTCTCAGGGCCAGCTGTGAGGTTGCCGTAAACAACAGTTTCACTGCATTTTACAGAACTATGCTGGTTTATATCGAAACATGGTATCACCCAAAGACAACGCAACGATTATCTACCTGGCCTATCCAGAACTCCCATCACAAATAAACCGCAGCAACTAAGACTAACCACAAAACAGAATACCCACCACCATTACAAAACAGTGTTAAGTAAGAAAAATAAAGGTGTGAAGTTACAGATTATCATCACCACACAGCAGACCTGAGCCCCAGTGGGGATTTTATACCTTGCCCTAAATGCCATAAAGCTTTCCCAGTCAAATTGGACTTGTAAAGCCCAGCCAGCAAATAATGCTGTTCCAGCAGGTTCTTCTTGTGTGTAATCCCAGCTGTGCACAAAATGGTGAGGTCTTGATATGCTTTAATGATAGCTAGATCAAAACCAGCACTGCAGAAACTCAGTCACCACTTACAAGGTGTTCAGTTCAGGTCATCACCTGGTCCCACACATGTTACATCCCATTTAAGAACTGAATTGTCAACTTCTGTACTATGTGCAGTTTCCAGCTGGAGATTGGAGCAATCCTAAATACAAGCCATTGCACTAAAACCTGCCTTCCAGATTGACAAACTCATAGGTGGTTATCTCTGTCACTGCCTGCTGGGTATCTATGAAAGCCAAGCAGAACTGTCGGGTGCTCAGCACCCAACAATGGAAATGTCATTTTATGTAGGTGCCTAAATACTGTTTTCAGTGTCTAGCTTCTTACTCCAAACACTGCATGTGCTGTGACTCACCTGCCTTTTGCACTACTTTGCTGTAGTATGAGCTTTAATACTACAATTCCAAATAATTTGCCAAACAGCACAACACAACATGGGCTGGTTTTTCCTCTAGCACCTCGAATACACGGGTAGTATCAGGTAATTGCCTTGCAACTTAAACTTCCCGAGGTTTGTAACCAGTATCTCTGAAGTATCTTAATTTCAGCAGCACCCAGAATGTGGCCTAATTATTTTCAGCCAGCTGCACAGCTTTTCAGAGCAATGTTTCAAGAGAAGAGGTGATTAATTGTGACCCTAATTTTGTGTGATACAAACTTTTGGGTAAAGGAATTGGAGAGCTCAGCCATTCAGGTCAGCAACAGTTTCATTTAGTTTATACATGTCAGTACCTAGTGTATGTTTATAAATATGCTCTGTGTTTAATGAACAGTGTATTATTGTGCAAATACAGTTTGTCAAGTATTTTTCCTATAAATTAATGTATACTAAGTAACATTCAGTATAACAGGTTCTATATAAAAATAGCAGAAAAGGGCAAATAAAGCATTGTATAATGCAAAAATCCTAGATGATAATAGGTATTTGTCTTAGACCATAAAAGAAAGTGACTAGAGTTAGTTATCTCTACTACAAGGTACCTCCTGATTACTGTGCTTAGTCACACAAACATAACGGTATCCTGGAAGTTTTAGCACTCCTTTCCTTCCTTCTTTCCTTCCTTCCTTTATTTCTTTTTCTTTCTTTCTTTTCCTCTTTCTTTCTTTCTTTCATTTTAAGAAAAACAATGCTATGATAAAAAGAGAAAACAAAACAAAACAAAACAGAAAGAACTTAAACATGGGGCAAAGCTCCAGCGAACTGCCATTGTTGTGGGTGGATTTTCAGGAGCAGTCTCCCAAGCGCTCAGTCTCTTACATGCTGTAAGTTTTTCTGACTTTATTTTATACAATACAATGTTAAAATGTGAATATAAGCTTTTCCAAACACTTGCAGGAGCAGAAAGTGCCTGGCAGCTCTAGTTGCCCACTTACAAGACTGGTGAACTTTTCTAGCTTGCAAATAATTGTCATGATTGTGTGTAAATGCCATCTCTTGGGACTGCTGCAGTAGATACTGTAGGAATGCAGTCCCCTTGGAAGTAGCCAAGAGGGATCCACTTCTCTGCACATCTTAAAACATTCTTTGAGGAAAACTCTTTCTCTCCATCCAGACTCTCTGTTATGGCCCTGAAAATCCTAGGAAGAGGCTCAAAACCAAGATGCATACTCCAAGAAACCAAAAATATGAAAGTTAATAAGGGAATGGGGAAGAATAAAGATATTTTTCTACTCATACAGATGGACAAGAGTAGCCTTCTGATCAATCTGAACGTTGTACAGGAGTATAAAAGCAGCAAATGAACACTGTATTAGAAAGGCAGAGAACTACAGTGAGAAAGCAGGCAGATTGCTGAGACATTTTCGGGGGGGGGGGGGGGCAGAGATGGTTCTTTGGGCCAAGTGACCTTTTCCCATCCAGCAATTTCTTCTGTCCCAGTGCGGAATGACAATGGAACCCGGTGGCAGTGCAATCTGACATCCACATNACATTTTCGGGGGGGGGGGGAGGGCAGAGATGGTTCTTTGGGCCAAGTGACCTTTTCCCATCCAGCAATTTCTTCTGTCCCAGTGCGGAATGACAATGGAACCCGGTGGCAGTGCAATCTGACATCCACATCCATACCGAAGGAGGTTCAACTCGACCGTGCTGCACTGCTGCGGCCATGGGATGCTGTGAAACAAGCCAGACCCAAGTTTCCAACTTGCCCTCTTTTCTGTTGTTGTTGTTATTGCTGTTTGTTTCCATTCACCCCCTTTTATTCTCCATTTTTTTTCTGTCTTGACTCTGATGGGGGCTCTTTTTGTGCAAAACAAGTCCTTCTGATCTCTTTGAAAGGCCAGCTCTTGTCATTCTTCTAGATCATCATTGTATGACATGTTTTTATATCAGACTGACAAAGGAGCTATTTGATCAGGGGGTATGGCGTGTGATTGTAAGAAATTCAGCTAGCCGGTGGCAACCATTGTTCCCCAAAGCGGCTCCCTGACCCCATTCTATTCAAGGAAAAACTCCCTTGGAGTGGCCTCTATTCATTGAGTAACACCAGTCCGCAGTCTCACTCCAGGAGTATGCTCAATTCAGAGGTGTGTCACCGATATTGCCCATCAACCAGCCTTTAACTCTTTCATCAGCATTAGGTTTCCAACACAACAGCTGTTATCATAAGATGAGCTGAGAAGGGGGGTCGAGATGCATTCCAGCTCACTGGAGCTCTCCTTATCTTGAAGAAATTTAACCTTCCTTTCAAAAGTTGCCTTGGAAAATATCCATCTGCTCCTTTCTGCACAGTGCAGCCCGAGACATTTGCCTTCCCTCAAACATCCCAATTTGTTACTCAGCTTCTAAATGATTTAAATGATCTTTGGATTTGGCTTAAAATGATCTGTGACCCTCCTGTATCTCAATCCTAAAACCTTCTCTGTCCAAAATAATCTTGTATGCATGTGTGCATCCATGGCATCAGTGCAACTACTGATTATAAGAAGGAGCAGACAGTGAGACTCATCTGTCTCCCTAGGAGACATTTCATCTCACTTATCAGCAGAGAAAACTAAAGGCATTCCCATAAGCTCTGAAAAGGCTGCTCACTAAAACTGCTCCTGCTTCCTTGAATGGAGCCCACCATGCACTAACACAGAGCCTTCAAAGCCCAGGGAAAATCAGTGCAAAAGCTCACACTAGGGTTAAAAGCCACAGCTCAGGGCCACAGTCCTGTGCTTACAGAGGTTATAGAGCAGTGCCATGCAGCCAGAATAGGATCAGACTCAGGCACAAGACGGCAAACATTATTTGACATGGCAGTGATCAATGGTTTTAAACGCTACTAGGAGAATAGTCTACATGGCAGGATTAAAAACAGGCAGCCCAATACAAATGCAGGTACACAGGTCAGTGACTCTGCCTAGGAAAAGTCTCTGAAGCAAATTAGACTCATTTCATCCACCTTAGCATGGGTCTGCTGCATCTTTCAGTGGAAAACTTTTTTCCTCACGTACATCCACTGGCTCTTGCAGATCATCCATCTCTTGGCATGATTGCAGTGCCCTAGGATTAGAGTTACTTGCAGGACCTCCTGAAGAGCCGTTAGCTTGCTTCCCTGATTAAAAGCACAGCCCTGCTTCAGATACCACCGCTAGACCCCCTTCACCTTCTACAGCCTTTTTCCACCGGCAAGCATCCTGCCCGGGCTTTGGTACCACCTTGATAGCGGCTATCTCCGGGATCGGGATTTGTTAATAAACTCGGGCTCCCTCTGCTGGGACAGAGCACAAAATACTGGGGGGGGTGGTGGTGGTGGTGGTGTCTGTCTGGAGGACAGGGTTACTTCACTGCTGGGCTATTGGCATTTTTCCCCCATGACATTTCAGTAGATGCCATGACAAACCCTGCATTTTCCCCCACTGGGTGATAACGGTGGAATAAACAGTAATGCTTAGCATGCAGCATCCTTCACTGCATGCTCCAGAGCCTCTGGGAAACTTGCATTAAACTTCCACTGACCTGTGAAGGGATTTGGCATCATCTTCCTTTTACATAAGGGGCAGGAGCAGCTCAGGTGGGCAACCAGTTGTTTCATGTCATGAACTGAACTGTGTGTCTCTCTCTGTCCATTGAGACATGCGTATTCCCACACCACAATGCTAGATTTAACCCCACTGAGTACAGCCCTTTAAAATGCTTCTGTCACAGACCTGCTCCCCACCACAGGAGACCTTTTGCATCAACCTCAGATGACCACAAAAGTTGAAGCAGATGAGGGAAACTCCCTTACCCAGGAGCATGCTCTGCAACAAGACCCATCTCTGTGCACAGAAACCTGCTTTTTGGGGGGTTGTGTCTGCACAGCAATCTCTGCATCACAAGTAGAAGGCACTTCCTTGATCCACCTGCACCGTGCTAAACATGATCTAAAGCATGGGGGAAAGACCCAGGTGCAGACCTGCTAGCCAAGCATGCTTAGTGTGCAGAGGTGTAACATCCCCAAGTAAATCAGTTAGCATGGCATTAACTGGGGCTGCTAGGATAAATCAAGAAAATGGGAATGTGGGTTAAAACTCAGGAAAAAGTCAGAGGCAAGAGTGAAACCTGCCAGGAAAGAGAAGCAAACCCGGTCCTTGAGTAGAATGGACAAAACTGCAGTGAAGACACATCAGGGAGGCTTTCCCAGTGGATCTAGGACTCTTCCCATCTGCTGTCTATGAATTCAGCATGCTACATTATCTCTATGACCTCTAATCCACCCCAAGTTACTGTGCAGAATGTTACTGCATCAACATATTTTTCCAACAAAAACTGCAGTGTAGATCAAATTAAATGCATTTCCTCAGCAAAGCTGCTGCCTTCATCGCTCATGTCTGTGCTTCCTGCCCAGATATCACTGCTGAGGGTAAGCAGCCTGCTCTGGATGCTCTAGTTTCAAGGAAGGTCAGACATTTCCCTAGCAACTCAGTACAGGCCAAATAGCTCAAGGAGACCTGTTGCCTTCCACGACAGCAACAACAGCAACAACAGCTCTCAGTAGTGTTTTGGGCATTCAGCTTGCAGCTAAGTCCACAGTACTGCCCAACAGCATCGTGTTATTCACCCTGCTGCCTCCAGTCTTATCTAGGTAGGGCTGAACTTTCTCAGTGTAGGCTGTTGACAGAGGTATAAATTCACTGCTTTGATGAGGAAAGATTTGCCTTCCCACAATGTGTGTCCCTGAAACACTATAGCAGCAAACAGCTTCATAGGGACCAGCTATAGATTTAAATCAGAGCAAACAGCAACACAGGAAGTTTTCTGGGAATGAGGGCTCTATACTATGTTGGCAACTTTCCTCTTCCCCATCTGCAGCTCTTCATGCCCCATCAGCATCAGCCCTACCTTTTGCCTGCCTGACTGCTCTGTGGGCTGCCCATGGCTTTTTATGCTGTGGCCACTTACCAGGTGGCCTGCTTGAAATAACAGCTCCAAACCTGCTTCAGATAACAGCAATGGTAGTATGGATCCCACACGTCAAGGCCAACAAGGGAGAGACCTTGGAAACAAGCACACTTGGGGCTTTCCTGCACAGATGGCAACCAGGAAAGCCAGACCAATAAGTACTGATGCTTTTGCTGCACACACAGTGCTTGTGATGCTGCTCACACAGCAGAGCAGAGTCTGACCTCAACGTGTAACATCTCCCCAAGAAGCCTGTGGAGCTCCTCTGGGCCATGATGCAGCAATGGGTGCTACCCAGCAAACTAGCCATGAAATAGCAGCCCATGTCACTGGAGTTCTGCCTCGCTGGCATGTCTCTAAGTGAGGATCCCTGAAGCAGCCCATTAAGGGTTCACTTAGTCTCAATAGCAGAGAGTGCACATTTGTCACCTCTGTGTGCTCTCTAGGTGACAGGAGGACTAAAAGCCCCTGTGCTTCCTCGACTGGCTCTAGCTTCCCTCTCCTCTCCATTCATTCCCAGGGAATGTACTTTAGAGAGCACAGGGGTTAGGACCCACAGCCCCTTCTCCCCAATCTTCTCACAAGCCTGGATGCCTGAGAGGAATAGTTCCTTTGCCGCCTTCTGCCTTTCCAGTTGGGATTTACCCATGCTCCTGCCCAGTTAGTCCCTTCTGCGGTTTGTCCCTTTGCTCACATCACCAGGAGAGCCTTCTACACTGTAAGTAGCAAATACAGAGAAATGTCCAATCCTTACCACATGTAAAGTGATCTCACATCATAGCACTGAGGACTTGTCCAAAATCCCAGCTCACGGAGCCTCACCATCAGGACAAAAATGTCAGTTGTGATTTTCTCTTCACTGTAGGGAAATTTCTGATCCTCTTTGATGCTTAAGACAAGTTGGCTCCCTGAGGAAGGCCCAGACTTGATTTGGGGAACCCTGGCTGGTGATCAGCATGGCTGGGCCCATAATGGCCCAGGGGCTGCTACATCACACAGCACCAGTTGGCCACATAGCCTGTTGGGAGGCCATGTCCACATCACACCACATCACCCTGGTGTTCAGCCCTGCGCCAGGGATGGTACATCTTCTTGTGAGGCAGTTGCAGGGGAGAGCTGGTGGAAGACAGGCAGATGCTGCAGTGGAAGCAGCCATCAGGAGCAAGTCATCCCCTTGTGCTGGTGTCAAGTGCACGGCAAACCCACTTCTCTGCAGGGGGAGGTGGTGAAACCCTTGGCCCCTTGCAATGATGACTCTGAGAGGGAGTGAAGTGCGGACACTTCTCAGGGCCCCATAACGGAGGCTGCGAGGGCTCAGCATATGTCAGCAACCATTGCTCTCCCCTCTCCCCAGTCCTTTAGGGGCTGGGGATGCCCCTTTACCAGCCAGCAGCAATTAGCAGGAGATAGCTTTTCTTATAATTAACCATGTCATGATAGTGGTGGGATTTGGGTCAGTGCAGCAGGTGCTGTAAGTACAGCCACAAGCCACAGCCATAGCCTTGGGAATTTGCAGCTTTCCCAGCATATTTCCTCTCCCTGCCAAGTTGTGCCCCCTCCATCTTTGGGTCACACCTCAGCAAGTGCTGTGGGACAGCATCTGGGGAAAGCAGCCAGCTCTTGAAACAGATTCTGCCAGAACCTTTGAGTGCATGAAGGCCCCCCGTGCTCACTGCAGTCCCTGTGTGACTTAGTGTAGGAGAACTGCAGATATGAGCATTGAGGATAATTAGGTCAAACCAACCTCTAGCCACATGTGAACTTACCCAGACTAATTCTAGCAAAGTCAGAGGAATGGCTGTGGCTTTACCCATCACAACTGAGAGCAAAAATAACTCAGATTTCACCAACTGAACATTTGAACAACCAGATACGAAGCCCTCCTGGGCAAGCATGAGACTCTGGGTTTCAGGATTTGTTATAAAATAAATGCTATCTTTGCCTTAGAGATGTGCTGTAGCCTTTGCAGCAGGAAACAAGGAACAGGAGACTGTAACTATGCCTTAGCTGCACCTCCTGCAGGGACCATCCATGCCTTTCTTCTTCAGAACAGACTGGAGCTACAGCAGCCCTGACCAAATGAGGGTTACAGCTCCATAGTCAGCTCCAACTGCTGTGCAAGTCCCTGCAAGAACCTCTTGGAAGACACCACCCTGAACAGTGGCCACTCCAGCTGGTGGCCACTGCATCATTTCTCCTCCTAAGATCCTGGATACAAGCAAACCAACACCAGACTCCATGGCCAGATGCTGCAGCCAAAACACTTGGCTACACTTCACAAGAGATGTTGACAGATGGGAATCAGCTTTAAAAAATCCCTACAAAAGCTTGGAGAGACCTGGGAAACACACTTGCAGTATCTACAGAAGCTTGGTGAGGCTGGACATGGCACTGTTAGCTGGAAAAGTGCAAGAGCCAGAGCCATGAGATGAAATTAGGCAATTTTAAACAAAAAATACCAAATAATACTGCAATGTAGAGTCCCTGTGGGATATCCTGCCTTCCTTTCCTCAAACAAGGACTATGGCTTTCACTCAGAAGGCACTAAACAGAATCCTTTCATCTGAGTATTGCAGAAGACTGGGATGGACATGCAGAGTAATCCCCATGACCTTGAAATCTGCTCATGTACAGAAACAGGCTCCTTCCAGTCAGGATATGGGACAGAGTCCAACCATCAGTCAGAACTGGGGATTTGGACATGAGGCTCCAAAAAATATCAGGTCTGTGGTTTTGTGCTTCATTTATAGCTCAGATTATTGCATATGCACATTGCTTGCCCCATTGGACCACTTCCACACCTTTGCTTGGCCTCTTGAAGATTGATTGAGCTGATTCACTGCTCTGTCAGGATTTCTTTCAGAACTTCATCCTTCTGTGCACTGATTCCCCCACTCCTTCTCTAAAATGGGGCTATGCCACTTGCTTTCAGCTCCATCTGGGAGGTCCTCGGGGCTCAGTGTGTCTGTGCAGAGCCCAGACCAGCATCAGCTGCTGTGGCACAAAGTGTAAGGAGGAATGAGGATGTGAGACTGGTGAAATTACCCTGGTGAGTCTGTGCTGCTTCTCTTGCTGAATTCTCTGCTGAGGGTTTGGCTCCGTTTGTGTTGGCTGACGAAAGCTAAGCCAGCTTGATGATGATGGAGCGGTTTTGATGTCTAAAAAGAGCCCCCAACAAACCCAACCATTTCTGTTTATAACTGACCTTCTCAGTTATACAGAAAAGGTCTGAGCAGCCAGAGCTCACCCAGCTCCTCTCTGGATGTCACCTTCCAGAGAGGCACCAGTCACCACCTCCTGGAAGGTTGCATTTAGCAACAGCAAGGGGGGAATGAGACGCTCAGAAGATGCATGGACCAGGGTTGCTGTATTCAGCCCAGTTAGATATACAAGCTGCAAATAGAACATTTGCTGCCAGACCTGAGGTGTTGGCAAACTGGGGTCAGATCTCCTGCTTACTCCAAACTTCTCATTTTCCCCTTGAGAGAATCAATTTTTCTGTGTATGGACCAGAGGGAGAAACCCTGTCCAGCCCCCAGATGCAGAAGGTCACTACACATGCACTGCCCAGCATAGGGGGAGTCCCAGCTGCAACCCGGCATTCCCAGCTTCCTTGGTAAGGTTAGCAAGATAATCCCAATGAGGAAAAGTGGAGAGCTACTTTTAATAGGTATTTGATGAAGTCAGCAAGTTTGGCCTGTTTGCACAAGGAATATCTAATACAGCTAACTACAGAAAACATGCACCATGCTGGGATATTTACTGGAGGTGGGATGACTGCACCTCCCATGGAAGGACAGCAAAAACATGGCACTGGGGGAACCAGATCTTGGAGGACCAGTGCAGGAATGTCTTTGAAACATCTACATGGGTCTTAGATGCCCATGTCCTGCAGAAAGGCAACAGGACTTGGCTTCTGAAACACAGCTGAGGCTGCCAGTGCCAAGGCTCTGGCAGGACCATGGGTCCCTGAGTGTTCTCAAAAGCATGAGGATGTGGTGTTGTATGCAAGGCACTCACTGCACCGCTCTGTTAGCCAGCACTGTTGGAGCTTACATTTCACAAGGTCAACCTCTGCAGTGCATCCTCTGCATTTTCAAAGTCTTTCCCTAACAGGTGTCTGTCTCCCTCCTCTCCGTACATGCTGCAGCTTGAATCGGCCACTTTGATCAGGGGGAAAACATCCCGGGGAAAAAAACCCTTGATGTAGCACAAGCAGTGTGTTCAAACCAGCCTGCCAGTGCACAGCATAGAACCAGGGCCTGAAACAGTGGAGAGAAATGGATGAAGACCTGACCAGTGATCGTAAACAAAACACTGCCTCAACCCTGGGAGTCAAAAAGCATTTTATAGCTTTCATAGAGATACTCACATCTGCAGATGAGTCTGTACTGCTTACCAGCCAAGAGGCACCAGTATCCTTGGCTTCTCTGGAGGCATCCCCAGACTTGCATATACTGATGGGAACTGCTTTCCATGTACAAGCTCCCAGCAGGCTGTGCAGATGGAAATGGCCCAGGTGACCTGTGAAAACACCTGAGCATCCAAACAAGTTAGACAAACTAATCTTTGAAGGTTTACTGCTGGAACAGCAACTATGAAAGAGAGCTGGACATCAAGCAGTTCCCATCCAGGGGGCTTTGAATGCCATAATACTGGATGAGTATGACTGGCTGCACTGCAAGGAATTGTGGCTGCCTCCCTGGAGCGTGGTGCAGCATCCTGGATGCAAATTCTTCCTAACACACCCCAACAACCCATGGTTTGATCAAAATGGATTGAAATCCTGGTCATCCCCTTGTCTGTTCTACTGGTGTGGGACAGCTCAAATGTTTTGTCTGAGCCAGATGCATTCACAGAGTCTTGGCTTTAATGGCATTTTGTGAAACAGGTTGGCTCCTCCATTGCAGCCCCAAGTGCTGAGAAATCAATCATTACCAGCAGTTAGCTTTTTGATGGTTAACAGCCTGAACCAAAGCCAAACTGGTTGTTAATTGGGCTAACAACTGATTTCAAGGGGTTGTTTTGCAGGGCCCAACACTCCCAGCAATTGACTTGGAGTTGTAACTAGCAGCCAGGCAGCAATTAACAGAGCCCAGGGAAATTCGCAGGCCATTACCAAAGGGCCGGCTCCCAGCTGGTCATCTGCTTCTCACGGAGCCATGGGGAGAGCAGCCACATCCCAGGGCCTGAGTGGGCAAGTACAGCCAGCACTCAAGGTCCCACTTCACATCTCAGCAGTCAAACTTCTATTGATGTACAGCCTTGGTCTCATCATCCTGCATTTCAGCTACTCCAGGACTTGCTTTGGTTTGTTTGGTGGATTATTTTATGTTGCAGTTGGAGTTTCCCCCATGTTTGCTATGGACTTCCACAGGGACACCTTCCAGCCCTCCTTCAAATCCCTTCCCAGGACTCTCTTTTGCTAAGGGAGCAGGTAGACCTGTGGTTAAGTCTGTCTTGCCAGCTTTGGCCACCTGCTACAGAAGGCAATACAAAACAGCATGTCTTTGGGACAAGAGTTGCTGTTTACTCTGCGAGCAGCTCAGAAAAGAGGAGATTCCAGCCACCAAGATGTGCTACTACAGCAGAAAGGGTTGGCAAAATAATCACAGCAATAGTGAGGCTGAGCTTTTCGTTCTGCTGCTGCTATAAAAGCTGTAAGAGGGGAAAAAATAAGAGAAATTAAAAATTAAAAAGACTACTGGCCATGTCGGCAGGAGAAGCCAGCTCAGGAAGTGGGAACCCTTTGCAGTGCCATAATCATGGCTGAAAGGGGCTACTCCATGACTGAACAGAGGATCTGAATGTGAGCAGGGACAAAGATCAGTAGTGCTCCAAACTTGGGAGGCTCTGGCAGCCCCCCAATCCCATTTAAAGTCCACAAGGATCAAGCTCAAGCTTAGTTAAGTGGTAATACCTGAGCATGGCTGGAGTGGCTCTTTTCAACACAGCCAAGTCTCCCCCAGCCTTTGCAACTGCAGATTATATCCAGGTCATCACAAGACAGCGTGGAGGGCTGCTGCTACAGCCACTGTGAACATAGGAAAGATGCTGTAAGTCACATGAAGCCCAAGATCATCCTTTCTGCTTCAAATACAGAAAATTTAAAGTGTGCTTCATTGCAGAATAGCATAGGTCATTAATCAGGTAATCTGGCTGTAATCTTCAACCTATCCACACATGAGCCCTCTCTCATCCTCTAGCTGACCTGGCACAGGGTCACTGGGTGGATGAACAGCTTTGCTAGAGCCTGGCATCAATTTCATGCTGACTTTGACCCAGAAAGGCTACAGGTTCCCATTAACAAAGTCCCAAATACCCTTCCAACATCTTCCAAGAGCTCCTCCACCATGCTGCTGTGTCTCCTTAGGCCCATGGGTTGTCAACATCAGAGGACACAGATCGTATGTTCTCACTCCAAGAGGAAGGCAAACGGTAGACTTGGCCATCAAAGGTCTTCTGTAGCAAAGCCACAGCAGCCACCCCAAACCACTTACCACAGCCCTGGAGGGCAGCCTTCAGCCCCAAAGCAGACTGTGGTTACAGCTCCATGAGACCCTCCAATGAAGGAGATTTTCAAGAGCAAACTTGGGGGGCTGGCCCCATTTCTAGGGGAGAGCTGTTGCTGCTGTAGGCGTGTGAGGGGAGGGGGCAGAGACACTGCAAATGGGAAGAGGGGTGGTAATGAGGAGCAGATGTGTAGGTGCTTAGAGCATCCCAGGTGCTACAGAAGTGCTAAGTGTTATTATCATGGCCAGGAAACGGACTGTGAAAACCCACTGTACTCCACATCCCCTCCCTCTGTGCCTTCTCCAGGATCTGGACCTGACTTTCCCCATCAGCCTCAGAAAAACAGGAGTCAGTCAGGAGGTGCCTTTGGTCAGAGGGGCTGTGAGGAACACAGAGAGACTAAGACTCAACAGGAGTTGGGTCTGGTCCACATGTGACCAAGAATACTTTGTGCCCTGGCACAGTGTGATGCAGTGCCCCAACACCTGCAATTCCATAGCAGTGTGGAAAGATGTTTTCCTACAGGAGACTCATTTTATGGCCACCCTGCCCAAAGTTATCCATCTCATGAGCTCCTGGTCCTGGAGAGTCATTCCCTTGGGAAAACACCGAGCTCAATTCTAGTCCACTCTGCACCTCCTTCCAGGATGCTCCAGTGGCACTCAGGTGCACAGCCAGCTCTTTCTGGCACCAAGCAAGGTGTGGGGCAGTGCTGAGCCCTCCCCACTGGCAGGATGTGGCCCACTGACAAGCCAGTTTGATTTGGAGTGTCTGTGTAAGAGCAAAAATATAGGATCTCCCACTGAGACCCTGAGCATCTCCTTTTCTGGCTATAAACCCCATTCCAAGGAGGGTTCTTTAGAGAGCGGCCAAGATGATCCACAAGCCATGGCTGTCCCCCGCCCCCTCCTCAAGAGGAATTGCTCTCACACAAATGAAATGTGTGTAATTAATGGGCAGGGGGCTGGACAGGTCCGAGATGAAAGCGTTTCCTGGACTTGTCCTTCATTTGCATGGTATCAGAAGCTGTTCAGAAGGTGTGACTTTTCCCACAGGGAGCCCTCAGCTCGGTGGCACAATAAAGCCAGGACTTCTTACCCAGAATTAATTAAAGGAGGGGGAGGGGGATGGCAGGGAGATGTTTGAAAGCTGAGCCTGATGCAATAAACAAACACCCCAGCCCTCCTTCCCAAGCCAGGGCATGCCAAGGGGGTCCATGCAAGCTCCAACCCTGCCACAGCATCACATAGCCCACCCAGCTCAGTGGGCACCCTTTCTGAGCAGACCTCAGTTGTGAAGTGAGAGAAGGACAGAAGTGGAGACAGCATGTGCCAAAAGGTTTGGGGCTTGGTGGACCAAGGCCTGGTGCAGCCCTTGCTCAGACAGCATGGACCCCTTGTTTTGCTACTTTGATTTATTCTTGCCAGTTTACTGTTGCCCTGCCATAGTCACATTTAACCTCAAAACAGCCCTTCTCCCTGCCTGGTGTTGCCCTGGTGTGCTCATCGCACATTTGTTTCCCCCATTGGATCCCATGTTGGCTGACTGGACCAGCCCCAGTCTTGTCTCACTAGGCAAGACTCCCAAAAGTCCCTCAACTCCCTGCATTCAGGTGGCATCACATGGCAAAGTCCTGTATGTGCAGGGTCAAGCATGCACTGCTGCTTGGTGCTCAGGATGGGATAGTCATCCCTGCACCAACAGCCAAGGTAGTACAGCCCCTCTCCTGCTTCATCTGCCACCACCCTCCAACGAGCCTTTCGCGGTGAAGGGACTGCAGGGTGAACACTGGGAGTGGTGGTGCTAGGGCCCTTGCTAGCTTGGAGCAGGGATTTCTGCCCAAAACACTCATGTTAACAGGATGCATCGATGGAAGCAAACACCCACCTCCAAAGCCTCCCTTCCCCAGCATCCTGCAATCCCCAGGGTCTTTGGGTGGCTGTGATTTTCAAATTGGGTCCACACGCTCACTGATGATGAAGGAGAAAGGAAAAGTCCCAGATTCCTGGACTGATGATTGACCCTGCATGTTTGACCAGCAGCCAGGGTTTCTGTATCCCTGGAAGAATAGCAGGTACCAACAGGGATTGTCCCTGTCTCTCTACAGGGAGCTACCAGCCCTGGAGGATCATGCACTCATGATCCTGCAGGGCCCAGATCACTGGGAAGAGCATGCCATGCCAGGGACTAAGCGGTATCAGTGCAGAGACAGGGTATGAGGAGCCATTAATTAATTCACTTACTCATTAACCAACTAGTAGTGGGCTCTTTAATCTCCCAAACAAAGGCAAAACAACATTTGCTGGCTGGAAGCTGAACAAATTCAAGCCATGAACAAAGCCCCAACTTATAGTGCTCCATGGCAGCATGGCCACCCAAAAAAACTTTAATGAAAAGGGACTAATTAACCATGGACCAAGCAAGCTGGGAAAGCAGCTTCCCAGGAGCCAGGACTGGGTGCCTTTTGCAAAGGCAGGCTGTGGCAGAGCCAGCAGCAGGAGTTGGGGATGGTAGAGAGCTGTGCAAGACACAGAGGTGTCCATCTCCATCTCGAACCCAAAGGGTGCCAAGTACCTTGGCTGCACCTGGGGAGGGAGGGATGGGAGAACAGCCTTACGGGAGGATGGGCACTCATGCTGTGCCCTTCCCTGCCATCACTGTCCCTGGGGGACGGATGAAAAGGGAGGAGACATCTGCTGACCTGCATGGAGCCACTCTGCTACCCTCACCTGGAGCTGCAACCAGCACCAATTCATCCAGGTTCACAAAGCCATTAGGAAAAGCAATTAAACAAATTATTGAAAGAGAAGTACCCATTAAGGACTATCAAACACCATCTATGCCTGGGGAAGGGCTAGGAGCCATTCACTTCTAGTTCCTGTAGTCTGGAAACCACAACATGGGCTTGGCCCAGCTGTTGGCTCCAAGCTTCTACAGTCCTTGAGTCACTCTTGGAAGAGATGGGCAAGTGATGTCCATGCTGTCCAGCAGCCCAAGCAGCATCCATGAGCTGTGTGGTGCAGCAGAGATGCTCAGACATGAAGCATGGCTGAACACTCAGCCCCTGGGCTTCCCTCCTTGAAAAGAATGATGTTTATTGACAGCTCAGCCCAGCCTGCTGCATCAGCTAGGGGATGGCTCAGCCTTGCATGCCACAGACAAAGGGCACCCTGAGCACTAAGCAATGTCTCCGACATCCCATAAGGATGGGCAGCACCAACAAGACTCTCACCTCACAAGGCTGCTCCATGTCTGCAATTTATTTTCTTTTCTAGATATATATAACAATTTTATTGTTGCATCTTCCATATCTGAGACCACTTCATTCCTGAATCCACATCAGCTCCTGAGAGCAAGATCCAGCACCCCAGCAGGGCTGAGCATCCACTAAAGGCTGGGACCCAACAGCCTGCTTTCCACAAACACCAAGCTCATACAGACCAGAGAGGAGCAGATACCAGCTTTCTCTTGGAAAGCCTCATCCCATGCTTACAAATGGTGGTCCAAGCTCTGTCCCCATTCAATGGTCTTTTCCTCAGAGGGTGAGGAGTTGGAATCTGCCCACCAAACCTGGAATTTGCTGCAAAGAAAACAAGAATTTCCAAAAGACTCATCTGAATCCAAGATCTCCAAGCATCCTTTCACTTCCCGTATCTCTTCCATTGGCAAGGGGCTCGTGCCAAGTGGCAGCCTCAATGGCATCCTACACCTCAGTGTTGTTCCCCCCTCTGCAACCTGCATTTCCAGCCCCAGCCCCAGCCCCTCCCTGGAAAGCATCAGGCTCAGTATAGACTAATACAAATTTTTAATGCACATATTAAATAAATATTTCAGTCATTTCATATTCAATTTGTACACAACCAAAACAAAAAATCCTCAAGGAAACAGGAAAAAAAATGAACAATCCAAAAAGGTTGGATGAAAAGTCACCCCTGGTTCTGGCTCCTATCCAGTGTCTTTCTTTGCCCTCCCCTGAAGAATTAATTGCTTTAACCCTTTGGAGAGAGCCAGAGTCCCAGGGCAGCATGTGCAGCGCAGGGCTGGTTGGGGATGTTCACTCAAGAGATTTAATGATTCCTTTGGGGCTTTTTTCCCCCTAAATAGAAAATTTGGCATCTGTCAAAACAGGAGTTTTGAAAGAAAACCTCTCCTTTCCTAGGAGGACAAGGACAGTGGTACTCCTCATTGAAGAGCAAACCTGGAATAGATGGTTGACAATGGAAGTGCCAACCACAAGCAATGTCACAATAAAACCAGCCTGAAGTGGTTCCATGGTAATTTGTAAACTTTTAATTTTATGGATGAAAACTTCCATCTGATAAAAAAGAAAAAATATAGACGGGGAAAAAAAATATCAATTTTTGGTGAGTTGTTCACATTTTCCACACGGAAAAAAGGAAACACCAGTTACCAGCCCATTCTACAGCAGCCATCAGCTACTGCCTCACCTTAGTAGTTTAAAACAAATCAATTGCCAAAGATGCTCTTGTGGGTCAGAGGTACCAAGTCCATTCAGGACTCTCTCTGGGGCATCCATCACCCCATGCCCTCCTGAGAAAAAATAAGCTGGGGGTTGTGAAGCCCTCAGCGTTTTTGGAAGGATGCCATTGGCTTCCAGCAACCCCTCACTCAGCCGAAGAAGGAGGTGCACCTAAGGAAAGAAAGCATCCAGTGGTCCTCACCCTGGGGCATTGCAGCCAGCCCACACAGGCAGCGCCCACACATCACCTAGGCTGCAAAACCCACCTGGGAAGCCTCTAACCTCTTCTGATATAAATCCCCTCCCCTCAATTGTTTTCCAACCACTCCAGCTTATCCAGTAAGCGTTAGTCCAGTTCATTTAAGTAGCGCATCGCTCCCAGATTTGCATTTCCAGGTTTTCTTGTTCATTTTAAATGGTGTTACTTTTCCCCTCTAGAGCTACAAAACCAAAAACAAAGAAATAAAAATTACAAAATAAAGCATGACCCCAAACAGACTAGAACATATCGAAGTGAAGGGCGCTTCCCCCCTCACCAGTCTTTGAATGTTTCATTTCCTTTTAAAGCTGGAGTACAAAAATAGAGACTCTCGATTTTTTTGCCCTTTTTTTTTGTTTGTTTGTTTTTTTGGTTTTTTTTTTGTTGTTTTTTTTTTTTGTAAAACCCAAACACCCCCCTCCTCCCCCCCAAATTATCAACAACTAGAGCAGGTAATCTGCCATCTGCCCCCCTCTCCCCTTTGCTTTTTGTTTAATACCCATATGGGAAAGTCTCTACACATAAGTCCACCAAGCTNATATCCCATATCCCATACCCCATATCCCATATCCCATGCCCCAAATTATCAACAACTAGAGCAGGTAATCTGCCATCTGCCCCCCTCTCCCCTTTGCTTTTTGTTTAATACCCATATGGGAAAGTCTCTACACATAAGTCCACCAAGCTCAGAGGAGAGTCCTCCGGGAGAGGTGCAGAGGCAGGCACATCAAGGGCCTGCCCTGGAGCTGGAGTTTCTAGTCCTTTTACTTCTCCGGTTGAAGGGGTAGTTGAGGAACTCAAAGCGCCTGTGGGGCTCAGTGGTCTGGTGGCCCTTGGGAAGCCTCTTCATGAAATGCACCTCTCGCTGGTGCTGCCGGGTCTTGGAGCCCTTGCGCGGGCGGCCCTTGCGGGTGAAGGCCATGTACCAGCCCTCGTACTTGGCGTTCTGCAGCGCTGTGTAGTTGTTCTCCAGGACGATCTCGGTGAAGACACAGTCCTTGCCTTTGCCGTTGCTCTGAGGAGGGGACAGAGGGGGATATTTGAGCAATAGGTGCTTGGTCAGAGGGGTTTCTCTCACCCTCAAGCTGGACTGACCAGCGTGGTTAGCAAGGTTTGCCGTTCTGGTGGGCAGCCAAGGGCTCACTTTTCCCACCACTTCTAAAAGGCATTATTGCCCCAAATCTGCTTTTCCTTCGAAAACTGCAGGAAGCAGGCATGCTGCTCATTGCGGCTCACATCCCCACCATGATGCCAGCACTGGGCTGCAAGCCCAAATGCAGCTTCTCCCCATCTTCACTTCCACTGCACCTATACAGCAGGATTTTTTGCCCACTCCTATCGTGTCCCCATCCATGCCAGGGGCTTGATTCCCTTGCCAGCATGACCATAAGCAAAGTCTACATCTCAGTGGCAATTCACCCACCCATCCTAATCCCTCTGCAGTCTTCGATATAGCTGGGGCACCAGGGGGCTGGAGAAGTGATGTGTGGTCCATGAGGATGATGCCCATAGATGCAGGTGGCAGGGAGGACAAAGGCAGTTGGGGGCTGAGTTCCTCCCCATTACAGGCATCAGCAGGACCAGAGAGGGAACCTGAGTCAACCAACCTCAGGAAAAGAGCTGCCATGGAAAAACCTCCCAGACAATCTCTGTCCCAGCAGGATGCTACACATCCAGCCCCTTCTGCTCCTGAGGAAGGTGCATGGAGGCTCAGAGGGAGCGTGACTAACTGCCTAGCCTTGGGGCCAGCCCCACGGAGCATCTTAACATTCCTGGCACTTGTACCATGTAATCAGGGAGAATAGCCCAGCAATCCGCCTATTTGTTAGGGGAGATTCAAGGAATGCTCCCCACACAGCACCCGCCTGCCTCCCTCACTCCTGCCCTTCCCTCCTGCTGCCCAGGCTTCAGGACAGCTCATGCTCTGCCCCTCAAATGAGTGCTCCAGCTGAGCTCCCCACACCCCACCTCACCTCCCCATCCCCATGGATGGGCTCTGTATCCAGTAAGAGCTTCTCTCCCAGCAACACTTTCCCAGTGCCCATAGCACTTCCCCAGCTTGACTTGACCCAGGACCCTACCTTGCCGATCAGCTTCCCCTTCTTGTTCATGCAGATGTAGAAGCCTGTGGCTGCTCCCTTGATGCGCACGCGGCTCCCAAAAGTGTCTGTCTCCACGATGAGCTTGGCTGGGGAGAGCAGTGGGAAGAAAGAGAGAGGGAGATCAGAGGGGCTCTGGGATGTGGCAGGCACGGGGACGGAGACCCCAGCGTTGTGCCCTGACACAGGGAACTACGGGCACATGCTCTCTGGTGACTGTGTCAGAGAGAGCCCTAAAATCAGAGCACAGGGTAAAGAGCCAACCTCAGCCCCTCTACCCTGTCACCGTGTCCCTGCATGACCTTGGTCACATCCCTTTGCCACCCTGAGCCTTGCTGGAGAAGGAATAACTTAGCCTTGCCTGACTTTAAGGCTCTGGTGCCACAAAGATGTCACAGAAGGGAGGCAGGGCTGTGAGCAGGGCACACACCAGCCAGCCGAGAGCAAGGCAGCTGCTCTGCAAGCCAAGGCAGCAAGGAGGCAGGCACCCTCTGGAAAAGCACAGCGTGCTGCCAGCTGTCCTCAGCCCAGGGGACACCACTCCATGTCTGCAGGAGGAGCAGTGACTTTGCAGCTGGCAGGGGAGGCGTGAAGGGTACGGCCATCCTTTTAATGCCTTTCACCTTTGCACGAGGCGAGAGGGCGTATTGATTTGGTCTCGTTTTTTAATGGAGGCATCGATCGACTTCCGAAGGAGCTATGCAAATCGCCGGGTCGATGGGCTGCCTATAAATAGACCTGTCACCTTCCCTCCCTGCCTTCGCCCTGGGAACCCGAGCCCTGAAGCCCATCCATCCCCAGGGAAGGGGGAGGATGGGGACAGGACATCCTTCTTTCTAGCCCTGCAGCTGCTGTCCCCAGAGCCAGCTTCCCTCCCCAGGGCAAGCCCCAGTGAGGATGGAGGCTGCCCGTTCGCACCTCAAAAGAGCTGTGCCAAGCATCAAAGATTTACTGATGGCACTGAAAAGCCAGCCAGGACTGTTCTATCTCACCACCATCACCTCTTGCCCAGCATCACCCATAAGCTGTTAATGTGCCACAAGTGAAATTTGGCAAGGAAAGCAGAGCACAGCCTGCAGAGCTTCCAAGTCTATTATGGGAATAAGCCCACTGATGCCTTATTTCTCCTCCCCAATCTCTGCACAAGGGCTGCTTGGTTCCCCAGGACTGTGATCTGCCATGACTTGCCCATCTCTATTCCAGAATGCTCAGTCACTGGAGATCCCTGGTGAGGGCAGCAATGTGGCTTTGGAGCAGGTGCCTTTGCAGAAGGATGCTTTGAATGGCAGAAGATGGCCGTGGGAACATGCACAAGCTAAAATGAGCCTAAATCACACTCAGGGAGAAGCAAACCGAATTCTCTCTGTCTCTATGATGCCCTGATACTGCACCCTTCATGTCACGGGCACTGCTGAGGACAATAGCAGAAAGGCTGAGGGCACTGCTGGCAGCAGCTGAGTTAAGCAATGGAAAGGGCATTCTAAAATTGGCTGGGGCCAACTGATTTGGTGCTGCTGGGCAAGCCAGGCTCAATGCACATGCAGGCACCCTCTTCCCACACTCCCTCCTTGCCAATGTCACACTTCAGCATCTCTCATCCTCAAACTGCCCTGTGCCCAGAGCCACCAGGCAGGCACAGACTGGACTCAGAACTGAGACATTTAGGGAGAGCTAACTCTAGGCTGTGCCACACCAACACCAACACCCAGAGCCTGGCACACACCCAGCATCCCTAGGACCAACCACAGGAGCTGCGGCACTCTGCAAACGAAGCACTGAGACAGTGACCCCCTATTTATCTATCTTGGGGAAAAGGAGGGGGGGAATTGATCACAGAGGCAGTAAAAGGTTTGAGGAGAATTGATTTTTCTCTCTGAGACAGAAAGAGTGAGGAGGGAGGGACAGAGGAGGGTGGGAGGGAGCGGGGAGGCCCCAGTGAGCACAAAACCCTCCTTTAAAGATGCACATCCCATCTCTTTTGGCCTTTTTCTTTCTTTTCCTCCTTTTTCCCCTCTTCAAAGAGCAGCTGTGATTTACAATCCCCAGCCGAGTTTGCTGCCCTGCACGAGCTCAGCCAGCATGTTCTGTCACCACCAACCATGGAGAACAAGGACAACCTGTCCTCAGGGACCTGCACCCCTAGACTCATGCAGGCAACCCATGAACCCTGCAAACCCCACCCCCAGCCAGCAGAAAAGCCGGGGTGCAGATGAAACCAGCAAGTCAGCAGGGACCTGGGCCAGCATTCCCAGCCACTCACAGGGACTCAGTGCAGGCTGTGGCCAGTGGTGGTTTGCTCGATGGCAAGCACGGCCCAGGAGGGATGAGCTGGGCTGCACCGGCTGCCCACCTTCCCTTAGAATTGAAAAAGTCAATCACATATTGACAATTAAGACAGATAACGGAGAACACCGGACTCCATGTTAAGTCGGCTGTAAAAATGTCAGTGTGGGGAAAGGGTCATCTGCAAAAATAAATCAAGCCCTTTTACACACCCACCCCCAAAAATGAGATAAAAAAAAAGCAGAAGGAAGGGCTCAGGGAGGGGGTTCTGCTGCAGAGGTGCATTTCTAAATAACATTTGGGGCAATTTTTGTATTTTATTCCCTTTTTTTTTTTGGGGGGGGGGGGGGGGGGCGGAACTTTTTTAA
>NDXB01019060.1:119080-131648 GCA_002631895.1 Agapornis roseicollis
CCCCCCCTTTTGTTTTTTAAGTAAAAAAACAAACCTTTTTGGGAAAGCCTCTCTCCTGTGCAAGGCAGGACAAGGGATGTCAGCTTGACTCTCAGCTCCTTTGCAGGCTATTGGAGCTAAGCCCATAGGGTAATGGTCCCCTCCATCCCCAGGTGCTGAGGCTAGATGGCTTGTCTGTCTCTCCTGCAGGGCAGAGAAACCCCAGCCCTGCACTCCTGAGACCAGCTGCTATGGAGCTGGTGGGAGAAATCCCCTCCTGGCAGAAAGACCTGAGGACCTGCTGTGTCCCCAGAGCTCCAGGCAGCCATCAGGCTGTGATCCCTGGAGGAGGCTACCAGCATGGTACCATCAGATCCCACCCTGGTGCTCCACTGCTCCACTACCTTCTTCAGCAGTTAGGTTGGGCTGGCACAGGAGTGTGTTACCCTCAGATTAGCTCATGTGTTTTACATCTTTCAGTGATGCAGATGAAGCATCAAACACCAGAGATGTGAACTGCAGCCCTCTCACCCCTTTCTCCATAAAGCCGAGGGTGCCACAGGGCTGCAACACCAAGAAGCAGGAGCTGAGGGACCAGGACATGCAGATGTCTGTCCAAGGCTGGTGGGGACATCCCCACCTCCACTTCCCCCTTGCACCCACACCTCAGCTGAGAACCATAGAGGCAGCTTTGGGAGCAGCCTAAACTGCAGTGTGGCAGTGAGCAGACTGGGAGAGGATTTGAGGGGATGGAAGAGACAGCAGGAGAGTGATCGTGAGATCTTGGAGGGGGCTGCCTGCGCCACTGGGCAGCAGAGACTGAAGAGAGAGCAGGGGCTGCTATGGGGGCTTCTCCCCATTCTCCTGGTGACCCTCAGCACTACATCCCATACCCAGGACCACCCCAGCACCATCCCTGCTCTCTCCCAGGATGTTCGTTTGCACATCTGCAGGACATAGACAGGTCCCAACTCCAGCTTCCAGTCTGCTTCTTCTAGGGCATCATCCCTGTCTGACCTGGCCCACATCAGAAGTGATCCACAGACAGTTCTCTCCTCCTGCAGGGCAATGTAAGCCCCTGCTCTCTGTGAGAGGCCAAAGCCATCAAGGTGTAGCTGTTAGCAGCTCCTCCGTGAGCATCAGCTTAAAACCTCCCTCCTGGCATCAATTTCAGAAAGGCAAAGCCAAGGAAAGCAACACAAACCTTAGCTTTGGGGGCAACCCGTCCAAAGTGGGTGAGTGGGGACAAGGGCAAAATGGGACTTCACATAACAAGAGGAGGCTGGAAGGATCTGTGGTGAGGAGGAGCCAGAAAAACACCCACAGGAGATTTGGCTTGAACATCTTCTTACTGGAGGAAATGATCAGTCGGAGGAGCAACCAGGACATTGCTGCCACCCGCAGAGAAGGACCGGCAGGAACAGTTCTCTGCTCCTGCCAGGCCAGGGACATAGGCAGGACTACAGCGCTAATCCCGATTGATGGAGGAGAGCAGCACCTGCAACGGCACACACTGCAACACTGAGCCTGCTGGAGGGCGAGGAGATGTGCCTCTGCAGGCACCCGGGGCTCTGGGAGACCGCAGCGCAGTTGCCTTTGAAAGGGAGCAGGCAGTGTAGGCAGTGGGGCTGGGGGTTAGCACAAAGAAGAGGACACCGTGGCATGGGTAGCACTGCCCTGCACCCAACCGTCTCCCTCCCCTCCAACACCGTATGATGGAGAGCCATGAGTACCAGGATCCTGTAGCATTTTACAGCCATGCCCGGAGGATGCTTGGCACAAGGCAGGTTTTGCCCCCACCAAAATAAACATGTGGAGGCTTCCCAACAGAGCCGGAGGGATGCTAACCTATTCCATCCGCACCCTTCCCAGCCCCACGGCCCAGCACCCCCAGCCCTGCCTGCTGATCCTTCACAAAGGGACCACAGCATTAATGGGGCGTTTCAGAGGCAACAGCAGCTCCTCCATGGCTGAGCAGCACAGAGCAGCCTGGGGCGATCCCACCACTCACCATTAACCTGCCCCCCTCCCGAAGGGAAGGAACTTGGCCAAACCCCACCGGGATGTGTTACATGGGAATGACCTTGTCTTCTCTACCCACAGCGCCAAGGCAGCCCCGGGGCAAACGAGGAGCGGGGAGGGCAGACAGAGCCCGCTCACAATTAATTCTCCTCTCTATTCAATTACTAGCAGCAGTTTTGTGGGCAGTGGGAACTCCAGGCCAGGAGACTACCCCTGTGTTCTGGTCACTGCCCCTTGGAGCTGCAGTCACCCCTGTGCAGGACAAACCTGGGTGATGTGGCCCTGTTAGGTCCCTCTGCAGCAGTCTGCTCCCACAGCTTTGGTTTAGGGAACTGGGCTCCATCCTCTGCCCTTTGGAGACCGTTTCATCACCTCCTGTTCCTCCTGCCCAGCAGCTTTCTAGAAACGTGGCCTTTGGTTCCGTAACTTCAGGCTGAGCTCCTGGAAGTGCTGGTGTCAATATTGGCTCCACCACCCTCTTGTAATGCCGTGCTGCCTTCCCAAGCAGTGCTGCTCCTGTGGATCAGAGGAGTCAAATCAAACCTCTGCTTTCCATCCAGGCTGGGTGATTTGGAGGAGAGCTCACCACTCACATCAGCAGGGATACCAGGATGATAGGGGCATCCTTGGGTGGCTCAGCATATGGGAGCTTCACGCTTGGTCCCAGATAGGGCAGAAGTTCATAAAGGGCAGGCCATGGATGCATGAATGGATTTGCCATTGGTGTCAAGCCTGCGCCTCATGGCTCCGATGAGACCAGTGGTTTTTTTCATCTCTGAAACCCACACCCAATGCATGGAAGAGGCTCAGAGATGAGCCAGGAACATAGGTCAAGATCTTGCACAGCTTGGCAAGGCCAGGAGCCTCGTGGAGGCACTGAAGGGGAGACTCACTCCCTGACTGCATCCGTGCACACGGAGAGAGAACTGGGATGGCTCTGCAGCCACCCAGCTTTGGAATGGGTCCACACCGAGTCCCACAGCAGGGCTGAAGTTAGGCAAGCCAGAAATAAAGACGGAAGGCCTCCAGCTAGGGCAGTTGATGTGGGAGCAGCTCAGCAAGAAGGTGGCATCCCCAGCCCTGCACCTTTTAAACCCAAGGTTGAGCTTTTTTGTACAAGTCTGCTCTGCATCTAATGGGGGTCAATGAATGAACAACTTGAGCAGGAATGGCTGTGCCACCTGTGCATGGGAAAGGGGTGAGACACACGGACATGTGGATGAGGATGTGTGTGCTCGTGTGTTTAGCCAGCTCCACCTAATCCTGACCTCACTGCACAGACCGAACAGCATCTCCAAGACCTGGTCCCAGGGCATTCCCCTCTGGCACAACTTCCCCAGCACTGTGGCCCCAGCCCAAGCAGCAGCACCCTGCTTGGGGTCTCCAGGCACACACCATCAGGCAGAGCTGGGAAGGGGGGTCACAGCCAGGCTGGGTGGGAGGGGGCCACCCAGGAGGTTGGGAGCTGTCACACAGTGCTGGGGGTCACTGTCCTTTCTGTGGGACAGGCTCAGAGGCTCCTTCAGGGCCATGAGGACCTGAGGCAGAGATGCAAAATGCTGGCCCTTTGCTGCCCAGCTCCAACCTCGGTTCCTTCAGCTGGGCCAGGCAATGTGGCTCTGGTTCGGCTTCTCTTAGGAAAGGACTCCTGCTCCACATGTCCTGATGGGAGGGGGGTTAAGCCTAAACCCAACAGCAGTGGCTGGGGGGGTCTGTCCATCAGCTGTAACCCTACCTTCGTTTGTTTGCTTACAGCATCCACCCAAAATGCCCATGTGTGTCTGCGGGCCCCTGTGTCAGTGGCAGCTGAACTGCTGACCCCAGGAGTTTGCAAAACACCAGGGTTATGGCCCCTCTGACATCCCAGCCCTGCAGAGCTGCAGCTCATCCTGACCCAGGCCCTGGGGAGCCAGCCCCTGTGACACCCCACATGGCTCTGGGGGGACAGGGGGAGGTGGCAGGGCCAGCAAGAGTGACCCACATAGAAGTGATGAAGTTGGCATGCTCCCCATGGCACCTGCTGCTCCCCCAGCTTGACTTCAGCCCCTCACCTTGATGGCCATTCCTATGGACCCCCCTGTATCCCTTGTCCAAGCCCAGCCCTCCTGCTCCTGTCATCCCTATAGCTCCCACCCCCTGCTGCCCCTCTCCAGTTCCCATGCCCAGGGCCATGTCTGGTCTCTGTGCCACCCTGCACACCCCTGTTTTGGGAAGGTGTGGAACACGCTGTCCCAGGTATAACCACAGCCAGAGACTGGAGACAGCCTGTAACTTGTTTCTCCCAGGCACAAGCTACAGTAGGGGACTTCACACCATCCTGGATCATAGTCATGGCATGCACAAGATGCACAAGCTCCCACCATGGTGTTAACACGTTCTCCAGGGTGTACCGGGATGGGTCAGGGCTACAGGGAGCCAGCCTAGGCACAGGAGCGACCACCCAGGGGGTTCAGATGGAGGTTAAGAGCCCTCCAAAGATTCTGCTCCCACTTTTCCTCAGTAGCCAAAATCTTATTTCCTGGGGACCCAGCTCCATCACCAGACCATGCTGCCTTCCCCATGAACTGATCACCAGGTCTAGCAGGGCAGATCTGCCACAGACAAGATCCCTGGTTCCCTATGCTCCCCTCATCCTCTGCTCTGCTTGCCAGCAGCAACCATTCATATCCAGCCCCCAAAACCTTGCACACTGCAGCTTGGGAATTTCCACCCCCCAAAGGGCCTGTCAGGGGAACAGGAGGCATGGAGGCAATATGGGTTGTCCCACAGCCCCTGTGCAGAGCCGTCACCAGTAAGGACACCACAGAGGCCACATCCTGCCCATCCAGCCTAAGGCTCTGCCACTGGTGGTGCTGGGAACAGAGGACCACAAGGTCTCTGCACTCCCTGCAGCAATGTGCCTCCCTGGCCAGACCCTGCCCTCCTGGCAGGGATGTGAGGCCAGCAGTGACCATTCTGCCAGTGCCAGGGACAGCCCAGCCCAGAGCATTTAGATTTGCACCTTGGAGGGCTCGGAGGCCAGGACCTCCATGTAGCTCTGCTGCGGCTGTGGAGCAGAGCTGCTGACACCACCCTGATGTGGGGCTGCGCGGGGGGTGTGGGAGGGATGGAACGGGATGGCTGCGATGGAGCCTCACCCTGCCTGCCTTGCACGGGGCTCTCTATCACATCCCAACCATGTTCACTTCTGGCACATGCTTTATGTGTCTGTGAGTTCAAACCATGGCTCAACCCCTGCTCCAGTGTCACCCCGTGCTCCTCCAACACCTTCTGCTGTGCATGTACTGCAGACCATCAAGCCAGACCTACAGCAGAAGCACCTTCAGGGAGACATGCACCCCACACCTTGTATTCTGGGAAGCACTCTGAAGCCGAGGATGTGTGTCCCCACTGGAAGCAGACACACTGAGCAGCTATCACAGCCTGGCCATAGCCAGCCTCCAGTGTTAGGATGCACAGCTGGGAGCAGCCATGGTAAATCAGCCACTGGCACCCACTGTGGAGCCAAGAGCTGCCTCTTTGCCTCCTGTAGAGCAGTCGGTGAGATGAACACTAAGGCACCCTGGGAAAGACCCAGCACATGAATAAGCACCAGCAAGCAGGAGATGAGCCAGGATCCGAGTTTCAGCTTCTCCATCAGATAGGGCTGCTCCCACACAGTGTACCAGAAGTGTTTCCCTCTGCAAGGCATCTTGATGGGAAAAGGGTTGGAATTATCAGCAGCCTGGCCCTTCCAGATACTGCTGCTTCCTTTTTGGCTGCAATGCCCCCGCTGCCTGACAGGACAGGACAGGGATAGCAGAATCAGCTAACACCACAGAGAACAGGACACCTTGCCCTGGTTTATGCTGCCATCGAGGTGCCACGCACCCCACAGCTTTCTGCCCCACCTCACAGAGCCCCTGCACCCTGTGATAACGGGGATGCTGCACATCCAGGGGTGTCCCACTGCTCCCCCTCAGCCCGGGCAGGGACAGTGTCCCCCCCAGTCCAGTTCAGTGTGGGAAGCGGCAACACGGAGCTCATGGAGCAGGGGACCAGCCCCACCTACAGCACGGTTACAGCTCTCTCAGCTGCCCTGGGACTGTGTTCCCAGCCTTGGAGATTTGAAACCCAGCAAGAAAACCATCGGGGCAGGATGGCTGGGGCATCACAAGGAAAACTGCTCCCTGGCCACTCTCAGCAGAGCAGCTCCACATCCTGCTCCACCATTCCTGAACGAGCAACTCAAACCTGATCTCTGAAACCAGAGCACCCTTTGGGAGCCAAACTCTGGTGCAGTGGGGCTTGTACCTGGGCCAGGCCCTGAAGCGAGCAGCCCAAGCCTCTCACTGGGTGCAGCAGACTGTTTAGGGAGGGTTATGGAGAGTGCAGCAGTGTGGATGCATGGCTGTGGTGTTCATGCATGGTATCTCCATGTACTGAGCCATGTTACAGCCACATTTCTTTGCTGCTCGGCCCGGTCAGGGTCAGGATTTCCATTGCTGCTGAAGCAGGGAGGGATCCATCCTTAATAATGTCAGCATGCAGAGCACTGAAGGCAGCAGAAAGGAGGGATGCCCAGAGCCAACCACTTCCAAGAGCAACCCCAGAGCCATCACCTGGGTTGGGGCATCATTTGGCTGCCTGGACACTGGTATCTCCACCACCCCATGGGAGAGTGAGGGGGCTCTACACCCTTATATGCATCTCCAGCATGGGGAGCCCACACATGCATGTAGACACACAACTTACGCAAAATGAGGCAGCCCTCACACCAGGAGCCCCACACTTCACTCCCCATGCACAGAGAGCCTCCTGCCCCCTGCCATCCCTGAGCACCCCCCAGCCTGGCCGTGTCCGATCTCACCTGCTCTTAGACAGCCCTGTTTGTTTGCCCAAGGTATTTGCAGCCGGGGGCACCTGCTTTGATACCATCAGCTCCGCGAAGGAAGCTGCTCACCTAGCGTGACCCCTGTAATCCCATCCTTCCCCATTAAGCACTGTGTGTGAGTGCATCCCCCCTCCCAGCCTCCTGCCATCTCAGCATTTCTCTCCCTCTCCCCAGCCTGAGCACATCAAGGCTGTGACATTGCTGAGAAAGGGGGAGCAAATCCCCCCACGTCACTTCGAAAGGGGCTTGGCAGTGCCAACACCCCCAGCCCCTGCCATTGCCTGCTCTGGGACTGGAGTGCTCCCTCTCCCCTGCCACCACCCTGTGGCGGTGCTGGGGACCAAGCAGCATTCATGGCAAGGCCTTAGGCTGGGCTGATCCTGCACTGGGGTGGACAAGATTGATCTCTTGATGCCTCCTGCCACCATGCCCCCTATGGTGCCACCTTTGCCCACTGGCAGGTCTGTCTGTCCTGTCACAGCACCTTGTCCCAGCTACCTAGATGCCCCTAAGGAAACCAGCACCTTAAACCATCTCCTTCTACTCTTTGAGAGGTCAAATGCTCCTTCCCATTACCCAGTACTGCCTCTCCCACCCTGTATGAAGTAGCCATACCCCATTGCCAGGCCAAGCTGTGCCCACTCCCTCCCCACAGGGCTCTGAGCCAGCTGCTTCCCCAACCCACCCTTCCAGGAGCACCTTGTTAAAGATGATCTACTGGCTCTTATCTCCCCTGAGCCAAGCTGCTCCTCCACTGAGAGCAAGTAGGACCCAGGCCCAGCAGATAAATTATCCCTTATCCCTTTCTGTGCACACAGCTAGGGAGATCTGCAGGGTCATGTGTATGCCAGCCTTAGCATGGGCTGGGCACCATCCCAGCACTGACAAAGCCACAGCCCTGTTCACTACATAGAATCACACAATGGTTAGGGCTGGAAAGGACGTTAAGGTCAGTTAGCAGCAAGCCCCCTGCCATAGGCAGGGAAACTACCCTGAACTCCCTTCCTCCACCATCAGTGCAGGGCATTGGTGTGCTGTGCCCTGCCAGCACCTCTCAACCACACACCCAGCCCTCGGGAGAGCATTCCTACATCTCTTCTCTCAGCGAGGCTGCTAAATTGTCCCACTTCCCCTAAACTCTCCCAGAGCGGTGATATTTGCCTGGGGATCAGACAGTGCACAGACCACCATCCCCAGGCACCCTATTGTCCCCGGAGAAGCAATACTTCCCTGGGGATGTGACCTCTCCCAGCCAGCACCCATCCTTCCCGCAGGGCCAGACGCAGGCACTCCGCTCCATCCCGGCACCAGTGCTGGGGGCCCGGCCGCCATGCACGGACAGGTAAGGACCGAGGCCGGTATCGCTGCCGGGGCTGCCCGAGCCCGGCCTCCGCCGAGCCCCGCCGCGCTGCCCGCCTGCCACCTAGCGGCGCCCTGCGCCTCGGGGCTGGGGTGACAGCAGCCCTCTGCGGCAAGGGGCATCGAAGCTCCCCTGCTTGGGTCCATACAGGAACAGTGGGGAGGTGCTGTACAAGTCCCAAAGGAGAGACCCGGCCCAGCTCACAATGGGACGGAGCCGGAACTGAGGATCCACCCTGAAGGACTTCCTCTGGAGTCCATGCAGGTGAGAAACTCACGGTCCCAACAGAGCCAGCAAGGCAGAACAGTACGTGGAGCTTTTCGGGGACAATAGTGTCACAAATAAGGATTGAGAAGGGTATCAACCCATGCGCCAGGGATCACAGAGTCATAGAACCACAAAACAGCTTGGACTGGAAGAGACCATTCAAAGGCCATCTAGTTCAACCCCCCTGCAATGAACAGGGACATCTTCAACTACATCAGATTGCACAGCCTGGATGCTGCACTGAGCTGGGCTCATGAAGCACAAGTGCGTAGAGCTCCTGTGGAACAGAGGAGCCCCCAGATCTCCTGGGAGCTCTGCAGCATTGCCAAGAGAAATAAGGGTCAGGGACTGGACACAGAAGAGCACCTCCCACTGAAGTGCAGACGGGAGGAACCCGCCAACGAGCAGTGAACCTGCTCCAGACTTGATGTGCAAGACCTTTATTGAGAGTGTAAAAACAGTTCTTTACAAAGCAGATTGACCCAGAACCTCCCACCAAACCCCAGATCGGCTGTGAGCTCCCATCCCACCATAACTGCAATTGAGGACACAGCCTGGGCCCTAGTTTCACATTTTCAACTGTATAAACCCATCAAATTGTGAGTAAAGAAGAGCAAACACACTAGAATCAGTAAAGGTGCCTGTTCCACCACTGGCTGTAAGGGGAAAGGGCCAAGACAGGTATTCCAAAGCCAGCAAGAGGGGGTGAACTGAGCAGAGGCCCATGACAGCAAAAAGGCACAGGGTAAGGATCACCTCCTGCATGCCTGACTCCCAGGGCAGGGATGGTGGAGAAAGGATACACCAGCAGCATCTTTCCAGTTTGGGGATCAACCTCCCAGGGCTGTGGGAAAGGAGATACCCCAGTATTGGGAGCAGTCTCTGCTTCCCAAGAAGTCACAACACTAAAAAATCAAAATAAAAACAAAGCAGCAAACATTGAGGTCCTGGCAAGAGGTGTCCGAGGTAAACATCATCCGAGAAGTCCCTGTGAGTACCTAGAGGAAGAACCAGACTGAGACCAGCAGCCTCCTGCAGCAAGCCAGTTTCTACCCATGCTTGCCACACCAGGTACTCAGACCCTTCCGCTAAGGCTGCCTGGCCCCTCACCTTGTCTGAAGTTACTGCTTCCTCCTCTACTTCTTGGCTGGCTTGATAGGAGGAAGGTCCTCCTCCTCCTTGTCAGACAAGTCATCATCCTCCTCAAAGGAAGCATCTTCCCTGTGCACTGGAACACACAAGTAATTGTTAAGCACCAATGTATGTCTTTGCAAAAGACCCCCAAAACACTCCAAGAGCAGAATAGTCCACTGGACCAGATCTAACAGCAGCTTGTGGCAAGAAGCTGTATTGCAGCTGGAGAGCGGTCTCAGGTATGGTGAGAGACAGCCATTGAAAAAGGGGACAGTGTTGGTCACCCAGACCTCTTTTCCCATGCAAGGCTTTCTGGCAGGGAATGGATCCCTGCATGGAGACAGCCCCTGGGGAACCAGCCCAAAGGAGGCAACGAGCACATCTCCCAGGGGCTCCCCAAGCAGTGTTCATGCTGGTGGGGGCCCTTCATTACCCCTCGCTTCCCCAAAGCCTTTCCCCACTGGAGTCCTCACCTATCTTGTGCCAGCCGGCAAGGTGCACTGGGCCAGAGCCTGCTGCCAGGCGAAAGGTCACTGGCGGCTGCAGCTCAAAGTTGTTCAGACTGAGCTGCAAAGAGACAAAGATGGAGCTGAGTGAAGGGCAGAGGCTAATAAGGAGAATATCCTGTAGTCCCCAGCATGGCACCTCTCCCATGGGACCCAGGGCATTTCCCTGTAAGCGGCAGACCAGCTCATGGTCAGGATCCTAGGGGAGAGGTCCATAAACACTCAGAAATGTCCAGTTCCTTGCAGCCATTCCCACCTGAGTCTTTAAAATAAGCTCTTACCAAGGGCTGGCATGACAACTTCAGATTGGCCACCGGCACAGCAATCTCCTGGTTCTCGTGGTTTCGCCCAATGACCTCCACCACGTTGCACTCATCCTTGGCACCATCTGTGAGGCAGACCTGGGTGGAAACAGATCATCAACTACTGCTTCCCCAGGGGCTCTCCATGGGACAAGCAACACTCAGCAATGCTGCCAGCCCAGCTGCCATGGTGTGATGGTGCTGCTCCACAGAACAGAGAGCACAGAGCTCACCAAGCAATGCCCCCCTGACCACCTCCAGAGTGGCTCTGTGGCTTTCCCAGCTGGGACACTCAAGTGATGGCACTTGAGCTACATTTTCTGCCGATCTCATCCACAGCAGCAACTCCCAGGATGGAAAACATCCCCCAGAGAGAGCCAGGGATGAAGCCCCTCAATCCACTTGGGCTTGGAAAGCAACAAGCCAGGGACCCAGCTGGTGGGGAGGGCACACTCTAGTGAGAGGCTCCAGCAAGGCCAAAGACAAGGAAAAAACACTCTTTCACACCATGGCTACAGTATTCCTCTGCTTAGCAGCCTCCTGCCACCACTGGCTTTACTCAAGCACCTCCATACAACAGATAAACACCACAACCCCATGTCCTGCCCTCAGCACAGCCAATGCTGGGACCTGAGAGAAGGGAGTCCCCTGGTCCGGCCCTGCCAGTGGTAGGGGAATGAGCTGGGAAGGGGTGTGAGGCCACTATGGGAGAGATCAAGCATAATTAATTCTCATTTCTCTTACCACAGACAGGGCCAAAATGTGCTCAGAGTCATCTTCATTGTCCACCTGAAACGTGTAGGATTTGGTACCGGCAGTCAGCTCACAGCCTAGAAAGAGAAGATATGAACAGCTGCAGCAGCCATCACATAGGCCCGGGCACCACAGCAGAGTTCCCAGGGTGAGCCTCAGCAGGCATGCACATGGCATCCCTAAACCACTTGATTTCTCATCCTCACCAGCAGCCTCTGGTCTCCAGGATAAAATGTTCCCAAGAACTATGCACCTGCCTCAGCACCACACAGGGACAAAACCTGATGTCCCCAAACTGCGGTGCCATGAGCAGCACCCAGGAGTACCCAAGACCACCAAGCACAGGCAAAGCAAGGCTCATCTCCAGAGCACAGAGAAACCAGAGCACATGGTTGTGGATAATGGGAGCAGCCAGAAAGGAGGCTCGACTACCCCCCCCCCACCACCACCTTCAGCAGAACATTTTGCTCTGGGGGCAAAGACACAGAGTATTAGACATGATGAAGAACAACCCAAGGGGAGGGTGCTGGGCCAGGCTGCAGGGAGCTGGAGTCCCTCAAGACAAGTTTTGAGAGGGATTTCAGCCCATACTCCTCCAAACAGCTACAAAACCAAGGGAGATGCAAAATCTTGTCCTTGGTTCTAAGGACCAGCACTCAGCTGACCACGTGGAGGAAGGAATGGCAGAGTGCCCTGGGAATGGCAGAGTGCCCTGGGAATGGCAGAGTGCCCTGGGTGTGTTTGCTTGTTGCAGGATGAGTCACCGATGTGAAGCAGATCAGGAAAAACAGAGCTAAGCCCTGAATACCAGACCCACCATCTGAAGGGGGGAGGAAAGGGAGGGGGGGCGAAAGGAATTAGCCTCAGGCGGGATCTCTTCCCATCCCTGCTATTGGGTTCTCAAGATCACCAGGGCAATGATCGAACTCAGAAGGGGGGTCTGGGGGTGCTGTTCCACATTCCCGAGCCGCGCAGCGCTGCTGGGCATGCTTTGGGCTGAGGGCAGCCTATCGCACACCCGCCTGTGAGCAGCGCAGGACCTCGTGTGGGGGGTGGCCCGGCCCTGGCGAAACCCGCCCCGGAGGGGAGGGATGCGGCTCCGTGCCCGTGGAGCATAGACATGCCCCCACCACGTGTCCGCTCCGTCCCAGGCCCCGGACACGTGTCCCGCTGCCCCGGACCCAGCTCACCAAGCTACGGGAGCTCGCTGGGGGCCCTCACCCCAAGCCCCGGCCCTACACACGTGTCCACGTGTCTCAGAGGGCCCTGCCGCGTCCGTTCCTCACTTCCCCCGGCACAGATCTTACCCTCCAAGGCTCAGCAATGTGCCCGTGTCTTTTAGAGCCACGTGTTTCTTACCTCAACTCCTCCC
>NDXB01019061.1:0-19101 GCA_002631895.1 Agapornis roseicollis
TTGTTTGTTTTTGTTTTGTTTTTGTTTTGTTTGTTTGTTTGGTTTTTTTTAAAGCAGAAACTTCAGCCTTTCCAGGTCTATTAATAAAAACTGAAGGAAGTATTAAGTAAAACTGTTTCTGTCAGTGGAAGCAGAAGGGAAATAACATATTTTACCAACCCAGAAAGCAAATAATTTTTGGAGGAAAGGAAAATATTTTCAAAATAAATCAAAATACTAAATTTTTTTTAAGTGGTTTATTTGACTGCTTTCATGTCTACTTTTACCCTGCCATACCTATTGGCTAAATTTAATTTGAGCTTGTAAATGCTCCCAGACAAAACAAACCTATATTTTAAACTTATTTTTCTTGGTAGTTGATTTTATTTTCACGTCAAGGCTGTTGTCCAGCAATTATTAGCATAACGAAGATCAGGCATGACCTGAGCTCTGTAAAACTTGCTGTGCATTTGAGCCATCTACATCACCAAAAGAACAGGAATCCCTCCCTAGTCTTGGTTTCTTCCCCAGCCCCTTTATTGTGAATGTTTCTGTCCCAGCATGAGTGTATGCATGTGTCGTGGTTTGAACACAGCCACACAGCTCAATCACTCACAAGTGATTGAGCTGTGTGGCTGTGTTCAAACCACAACAGCATGGGACTGGGTATCAAAGCAGTGGACTAAACCATTCAGAATCATAGAACTACAGAACAGCTCAGGATGGAAGGGATCTTTCAAGATCATCTGGTTCATTCCCCTATGGGAAAGGAAGCCTAGATGAGTTTATCTAGTGTGCTGTCTGATTGCATTTTGAAAACCTCCAGTGACTGACACACTATTGCACCCCTAGGGTGGTTGCTCTGGTGATCAATTGTTTCACTATAAAAAATTTCTTGTATCAAAGTGGAACCTTTCCTTGTGCAACCTGTACCTGTTGCCCCTTGTCTTCTTCATGTCTCCTTGTGATCCGTATACTGGATCATGCCCCTGTTAAGTGCATCCTTTCAGGAACCCGGGTGCTTATATCAACATGCTTCAGGGATAAAAGTGAGTTTCTGGGAACAGCAAACACCTCAGGTGCCTTTCCTTTGGTGGCATTAGAGGCATGGGTTTGCTGTCGATCTCGGCAAAATGGCAGAGGCTGGAGGCCAGAATGTCTGACGTGCATTTGAGGTCCTTCTGTAATGTTACTTGCTGGTACAGTGCTCTTGGCTCCCTGTCCATTGCTTCCCAGATTACATATAAATACTTTGCAGGCAGAGAGAATATTGCTAAACATTGCAAACTGAGTTTGTGGTTAGCATTACAGAGCCTGGATGAAGCTTAAGGAAGCTTAGGAAAAAAATAAAGGAATAGCTCCCTGAGAAGTGGAGCTAATGAATTAGTTTCCTATGGGTTTGTGTCTTGAGGCATATCTCCCATGCAGGTTTGCTGGGGCCTGATCAGGGGAAACATTCAGCCTTTCCCCCTAGCTGGGGTCTTAAATGGTTTCTTCACTGGCTCTGCTGCTGATTCCTGTAAAAAGCATAAATGTTGAGGGCTTTTATTTCCTGCCAAACACAGGCTAATGATCTCAGAGTTAGCAGAGGGAGGCAGAAAGGCACACACAGAGCATTTATCTGGTTTGAAAACCAAACTACAAATCTAACCCCTGGTGAACACAATCATGTGACATAAGGAGCTGGATTGCCCGTGGGTGTGGAAGCAAGGGTGAGAAGATTATTATCCCAGCATTGCATGTGGATGCTTCATCAGTGGGTAGGAAACTCTTAAAATTTAGCTTGGATTGGGAAGTTAAACCAGTTATTAGAATAGGACTGCTGTTCTAAAATTGTTTTGCTCCCTCTTGAGTCCCATCGTATGACTAAGGGGTCTTGCCAATTGAGAGGAAAATAGAGAGTTGGACTTTCAGATATTAAAAGTTCCCGGACGCTCTCTGCGCTTTAAGGCCCTGATGCCATCAGGGCTTCTAAATTGATTTAGAATCAAATGAAAAATGAGAAGGGGTGTGTGTGTGGGGGGGTGTGTGTGAAGGGAAGAGAGGTGGGGAAGGAGAGGCATAAATAGTTTTCCCTTGCTAATTTATTTTTCTTTTTCATGCATGAGCTAATACGATGGAAAGCAATGCAGATAAAATGAGTGCATTCATTGGGAGCTGGTGCTATGTTGCTCAGAGTTACAGGTGGAAATTGCTCAGTGTCCTATTGGGTCTACCTGTTTCTTCCCCTCTTTCTACCACCATGTACTCTAAGCAGTGTCTAATGAACACAGTGGACTAACAAATGCAAATCTAGTCAGTGCACAGAGGGACGGCCAAATTCAGCACCTGCTTTCTCCATCATGGCTGTGGTTCAGAACCTGAAGCTGTAAATGGAAGGGATGTCACCTGTTCTTGGAGAAGGAACAGCAAAACGGCAGCCTTCCAGCAGGATGTGTCATAGGATCTGCCACTTCCTTCAGGAAACAAAAGGGCTGATTAGGGTAGGTGCGCCCCTGGAAAAGACCTCACTGTATACCCCTCCTTTCATTGCCTATTTGAGAGACCATCTTTGTGTTGCACCTTTACCTCATCTCCAGTATCTTAGACAGAGCCTTGAACGAGATGGTTTAGTGTGAGGTGTCTCTGCCTGTGGCAGGGGGTTGGAACTAGATGATCTTAAGTTCCTTTCCAACCCTAACTATTCTATGATTCTGTGTTACTATGTTCTTCTTTTTTAAGTTAAAATAAATATTATAGTGCAGTTCTAGCTGTTGGGTGCCTTGTATTTTCCCATGGTGCATCTCTCCTGTTGAGACTTCTCCCTGTCTGCATGTTCTAAATGAAACTCATTTTGATGCATCTTCCATCTGCTTAAGTGTTGGCCATAAATAACAGCATATTACAAAATTGCCTTCTTGTCAACACACAGATTGTTTATATGTCATTTCCTCTATCCTTTGTGTTGCTGTAACTTCCTAGGGAAGGAGGATTTATTGGTATAGCAACATTTGGGAATGAAACCAAATCCTATGGGGGTATGAATAAATACAGTCAATTTTTGGTACTACATTTTTATTTACTTTTTACAAAATGTCTTCTTTCCTTGACAGCTTTGTATCTCGCCATGTGGCATCCACTAGCTTTGCCATATCATCTGTTATTTAGGGTCTTATATTTCCAGAGTATGTTTGCAAGCTGACTGTAGAACTGCGAACCACAGTCCCACAGTATTTTCAACTGAAAGCTAATCTAGAATTTCCACTTACTCTAACCTAATCTTGAATTCCCACAGCCTCATTTTGGTGTCGTATTAAAATAAGGGCTCTGTGAATTCAAAATGCAGGTGGGAGATTGGTCAAAAGTCGTATTAGGAAAAAACCAGAAGTTTCTTTTTTCTGTTTTTTGAAATTGAACAGGCTATAAATAAATACTCCTGACTTAAGTACAGCATTTCTTGTGCAGTAAATTTCTGAAGCCCTTCTATTCAGCAGGTAGTGTGCTTTCTTGTGTGAATTCTCCCTTTCTTAGTGGCTGACAGAGCCTGGCTATTTGGGGACCAGCTGATGCAAACACTCTTCAGAGTCTGAGTGCAGATTTTCACGAGAGTTCACATTTCTTATGATGGGTACTTTGGAAACATTGTTCTGTCATTTGACATACTGACATATTACTAATAAGGCTGCTGAGAGCCTGTGTTGCTGCTGTGCTTGTCCTGAAGAGGCTTACTAGAGATGCAGTGGATACAATATGGTTGCAGGCTTAGAACTTTGGGATGGTAATGGCAAACAGCTGGGTCTCGGTCACTGCCAACTGTGCTCATGGGCCAGCAGTAGCAGAGCTGTCCGTGATGCAAGGTTGTTCTTTTCCACCTGTTTGCTTTGTAAAAGCAAACTTTTCCAATTTTTACTCACGGAGGATGAGCATATGTGTGCTAAAGCCCATCCTACACATGCAAATGCGTTTCCAGCAGAGTTACTAAAACACTTGTCATTCATTATCTTTCTCTTTGTACTAGGGTGTTATTGTCCTGTCTTCAGAAGGCCAAGATCATGCTACATAGGCAAGGCACATACTTTCTAGAGAATGTACCTCATCTGAACAATGAATGCTTCTGACTCCAGACTGCTAAGTTGGATCAGGAGAATTTTGATGATTCAGTAGCAAAAACTCTGCTGAGCAAGGCCTGCTGCCGTTTCTGTGTAGACATAAGTCAACTCTGAGACATACTGCTAGCCTTTTTACAGCAACATATGTGACAAATTCCCAGAATCTGCTGGTTTACATTTTCCAGAGGGACAGGATTTTCACTGCTTGCTTGCCTACAGGCTTATGAGATCCTTTGAAGAACAGGCAACATGGATATCCTTCTTAAAAAAAATAAATAATTGTTTCCTTAATCTTCATTGAGCTTTTTTGACTTTAGCTTTACAATTATCATTGCTGAATTTTGTGATGTGGGAAGCACTGGCTAAGCTCAGTTTCTGTTCAGATCTGCAGTAAACCTCACAGAAAATCCCACTCTTCAGTTCCCTTCCTAGAGCTTACTTATACATATGTATACATAGATTTACTTTTTTCTTGCATGCATGAATGTGTCCCTTAAAAAGAGTTGACACTTGTCTTCCTTTGGGAGAAGGCTAGAAGACTTCAGTCTGCTGGAAAGATGGAAAAGCACCAAAGGGCACTGCAGAGCAGAGAGGGTATGCACAGTTTGGCCTCTGCTGTGACAGGTGGACACATCATAGAGACCCCAAGGCTCCCTTAGAGTTTGCAGACAGCCCTGGAGCTGTGATCAGTACTCTGTATGGAAGACATGAAGTGAAGACAAAGCAAGAAGGGCAATTGTTTTTGATCTGCTTCTCCTCAGGTTTTTGTGTGGGTTTTTTGTTGTTCTTTTTTCCAATTGCTTCAAATGAATAATTTGACTGTCTGCTTATTTCTGATAAAAATTTGAGTTTTGAGATTTAAAGATATGGGGTGTTTGTTGCTAAGAGCAGAACAAAACCTTCTTCTTTCAGTATGTATAAAACTAAATGGCTCTGGTTTATTCCTAGTATAAATTTATCTTTGCTTTAAGTAAATAGATTTTGTAACTGAGCTTATGCTGATCAGAAAGCAAGTAACATTAATTGTAAGAGGCAGGACCATTATGTGCAAATTTCATTGTCAACAGTAGTGAAAATATTGTAGTTGTAAATACGGTGGGTATTTTTTTGGGGGGGCGGGGTTTGGTCTTTTTTTCCTCTTAACATTCCCTTCTTTTCTTGTTATTTCAATCCCTGTTTAATCTTACTCTGGTATTCTCAGGAGATATATTACCATTGCTCAGTGTATTTCTCCATTTTAAGGGTAGTGGTGATTATCAGAATATCAACATATTTGGAATAATCTTCCTTTTTGAAAAAGAAGAGGAAGAACACTCAATATACCAATGTTTGTAGTAGATGGCATGGGTATTTGCAGGCTTTTGTTTCTGAATAAAAAAAAAGAAAACGCATTTCACCAGAAAAGGATAGTGATTAGACTTTAAGGTCAGGGTCTGAAGTCTCCATGGCTGGTCTTTAATCACAGGTCAGGCAAACATTGGTCAAGAATGACACAGGTAAAACCAAACTTGCCTTTAAGTGGGAATTGGCCCTGTAACTTCTTGAAGTCCCTTCCATTCCTGTGGCAGGGGGCTTGATTGTGATAATTACATTCACTATGATCTTCTCTTCCTGACATCTGTTGCTTCTCATTGGATAGATGTGATTTTTGTCTGCTTATACAGGGAATAAGCTCTGTGCTTTATAAACTCAGGATTAATTTAAGGAGGGGGAAAAAAGGAGTGGGATGTGTGATAAAAAATCAAATCAAATGTTAAACAATTATTAAGCTCCCTGATTATGGATGGGTTTCCCTTGATCATTTGTTCTTTACTATGTATATGTTCTCATGGGGCTTTAGCTGCATGATGATGTCTTGTTTTTTTTTCCCTGTAGGATCCCTGTCTCAGCCTGGTCAGAGTGTGGCAGTGCTTGCAGAACTGGTAGCTGTTTTTTGTTGATTGTTCTTGGAGTCAGTCCCTGAACATTTTCTGCTGCACACTGTTTCTTGCTCTGAAGGTAAGGCATCTTTATTTTCTAGCAGATACTTCCAGTGTTGCTTCCTGCAGTAACACTTGGATATTCTGTTAATTAAATTATCACTGTACACCTCACTGTTATCAACTTCGCCCAATAGCTGAGATGCAGTCAGAGAGGGAAACAAGCTAGAATCAGTGCAAATGTCCATTTATTGTCTCAATTCAATTATTTGGCTGTTTAAATGTTTTTTTTTTTTACACTTCTGTGGTCAAAACCCAGACATCAACAGCAGCTTCAAGTACTTGCTGTTCTTTGACAAGGTGGTTCAGCCTGGGTGTTCAGAAAATGAGGGACACACTGTTAAATATCATGTAGAACTTGATGGTTGCCAAACATGATAAAGATGAAAATTTACTTCCAAGTCACTGCCTTCATGCTCTTTTTCATGCTGCAAAAATCGTATTGGCCAAAAAAGTAAAAAAGCCATGATGTGGGTGCTATTGCATTTCATTTTCTATGCAGTTCTGAAATGTAGCTCAAGGGGAAAGGGTAATATTACTGTGTACCATTTCTTGGGTATATGTTTGTAGCCCACATATCAGTAAAGCAAAGTCACAGACTTTGAAGCAAAGCGTGGGGAATACATTTGCAATGTTTTCTGGTGTTACTAGTTTTCAGTGCAAGTAATATTAGACTTGCTAACAAGCATCTACCCAGGGGTTACTGTATGTTGTGGTTGGGTTTTTTTTATTAGCTACCCTCTGTTAGGTGTTTGACTCTATCAACATAGAAACTTGTCCTGTGTAATTCATGCAAAAGTGCCCTTTCCAATGTGAGACTGCAGGTTTTATTACTACTACAACTAGGTTCTGCTCAGCTGTTTCCTTGAGCAGAGCTTTTTTCCACAAGCCATTGGTTTGTTCTTGATTTCCTGTGTTCTGTTCATTTAAATTTCCCTGTATGGTCAGAGTTTGGTCCTCCTACTCCTGCAGTTTGAGTTGCTGCATCAAAAACAACCTAATTGTACTTTTCCTGCCTTGGGATGGAATCAGAAATACTATTCTGAGGTTCATTCTTAATATCTGGCAACTAATGAGCTTTGCTGCTTTCTCATATTATTCTGTATTGGTATGAAAGTTGCATTTTATAGGAGTGCTTTGTCTTCGATCTCACAAATAAAGCAGAGGGTAGAGGACCTGGAGCCAAGGCTGGGTACACGGAAAGCAAAGTGTGTGTGAGCAAAACCAGGTTTCTCTGTTACATCAGTATTCAGATAGCCAAGCAATTGACTTCAAGACTTCAGAAAACTATTACTGTTGTTTTTTTGACACTTCAGAAATGGCTTCACAAGAGACATTATCATTCGTGCATTTGATAGGCATATAATCTTCTCTTATGGACTATTGATGCGTACAATATGAAAGACAAATTTTCTGCTCAGCCACTCCCCAGGTTATTGTAGCAGAAAATTGTGCTTGGTGTTACGTTGTTTCTTTTGCTGTACATTCTGTGTTATATTTCCAGTGCTTGAATTAGGGTTACAAATTTCCAGAGTTATGCTATGACAGCATAACCTTGGAATTATTTTAAGACAGCATGGCAGGTAATAGAGGCCCCAAATTTATATTTGGTAATAAAAAAATAACCTCTATAAAATTTAATATGGACATAGAAATATTATTATGACTTTGCAAATCATTGCAACAGAAAAATTCCTTTGCAAGGCTTTCTGTCCAAAGGCAACACTTAGTAGCGGTGGTGTCCTCACTCAGGTTAAATGTGCCGTTGTATTTTTCTGTCTTACAGAGTGATGGTAATGGAAGGAAGTGGTAAAAAAAAATGAATCTGATTTTTATTGTTGGCTTAGTTTCAGTGATCTAGGAAGTTATAACTGCAGCTACTTGAATAAGTTATAACATGAATCTCTTTTTTCATATTTCTTATTATTTGATCATTTCCCTTGCTTATTGTTGTTTGCAATTACAGTGGTGTCTAGAAGGTCAAATCGAGATGAGGGTCTCTTATTCTATATAATAACACATAGCTCTTTCCTAAAGAAGGTGTAATCTAAGTTGCTGTGATGAAGAGAAGAGAAAGAAGATAAATGTTTTGCTCAGGGTCATAGAAAAGTCTCTGACAGCTAAGTTGACATCTTTTTTTGGAGTCTTAGCACACCACCTTGTTTATTGGGCCATAACTTAACTGTAGATAAATGTGTTCTCCTGCTGTCTTCATGTACAATGTGATGTAGACTATTGTGTATCTCTGCTTCTGCTTCATCCATACCTTTTGTCCAGCAAGGAAAGGGAACTCACATGTGGCCCAACATTAGTGCTGGAATGACACACTGGAGGTTTGTCTTTAGTACTCATAAAAATAATACTTAATGATACTGAGAACTGGAAAAGGAGAGAGAAAATCCTGTTTCTGCCAAAGGGAATGAGAATTAATCCATAAAAGCTGCTATTTGAGCAGCTTTTCCTGGAGCACTTGTCTTTTTTCATGAGTTGATCCCAAAGCCTGGATCAGAGGTCTCTGGCTCCACCATGTGAAGTGGTTCTTAGGCTAAGTTGAATAAAGTTCAGTATGAATTTTAGATACATCTGAATGCTTTCCATTGCCTTGACAAGAACGACTGTTGAAACTATGTAATTACATTTCTGTGGTTTTATATTACTTACTGTAATTTGTTATCTTGATTTAGCTTATGTACAGTGTTTGCCATTGTAGTTAGAGTTTGAGAATTCAATAAATTATGAAATTGACTTATTCCCATTAAAAGAAGTAATTTGGAACTAAGATTGCTCCTCTGTAGTGCTGTAATTGAAGACTGAAACATAATGAGAGCAAGTGATTGCTCTTCTGTGATTTCAGCATGCCATTGAAAACAAAGGAAAAAAAAAACCTTGATGAAAACCACAAACTCTCTCCATTTTAGTTTTACTGTAAATTCAGAAAAATAGCTGTTCACTGAAATGGAGACAAGTGACTTTGGTTGTATTTAAGACCAAATAAATAGAACTGAATTAAAGTATTTTACAAATATGGGAATTTGTTTGAAGATGTAGCAAATTGTATCTGCCTGATACTGTTGCAAGCTGTTTCCATTTACCTGTTGACTCAGCCAGATCAAGAGGAAGATTCATCATGCTTACAGTTAGGTTTTTGGCTAAGCCAGTGAACCAGACTCTGACAGTAGTCTTCTGAGTAAAGATAAGTGCCAGAGGCTGATTCAACTTGCATGTTTTAGAAGGCAATGAATGAATCAAAATTTGGAGTAGTTTTTCTTTTGCTCGTGTTTGAGTTTTAGGAAAGTGAAGAATAATTTTGGGGAAAGTACATATTGTCCATCTCCTAGTTATTTTTAAATGTTTCCTCCAAAACTGTTTAGAATCATAGGAACATTGTTCAAGGGTGAATCTCAATGGCCACATAATAGTTTCCTTCAGTCTGAGAAAGGATAAGTTTAGGTTTTTTTGGTGGGTTTTTTGTTTTGGTGCACATTTGTTTGGTAAGTTCTTTAAAACCCACTATTAACCAAGATTCTACAACCTCCAGAGTAATCTGTTTCCCTGTTTCAGTAGTCTTTGACACTTTGAAGTTCCTGTTGTAAATAGGAAGACAATCTTGAGGCTAAAAAGCTAACTTTTTTTTGCGCAGATGTGCCAAGTTTTATAATCCTAAGAACAACTGGGGACTTATGTTGTAAGGGATTACTTGAAGTGTTTTGCTCGTGCAGAAATTTGCTGTGTGTAACAAGAAAGGGGACTGTCTCATTCTTCCAAATATATCTCAGTGCTTGGAGAATTGAAGCTGTGATGTGTGGTGTTGTATGTGAGCATATTGTTTGGGTTTTAGTTTGTTTTATTCTGACATTTGCCCATTCCTTGGCACATGACCAAGGTTTCCATGCTGTCTCTGGAGAAGGAAAAATATGGAGGCATCAGGGCATCTGAGGGGAATAATTCCCTTATTTTAGGCAGTAGAGGAGTCTCACATGTCTCTGCCCAGAATGGTTTGGCAGAAGTTGGACTGTAATTAACAGGAATGCAAGAGGTGCCTTGAATCCATTAAAATGTATAATGTTAGAGCTGTGTCAGAATAAATATCAGTTTCCTGCTGCAGACCTGGAATTTGACCATCAGCTCTTACAACAAAACCACTTCGGTGAGCCTAAACCTTTATGGCACCTGGGTTCTATCACATTAGCTTTCATTGCCTTTGTTGGTCACACCTTTTTGGTCTGCTTAGCTGGTCAGGTATGCTTTCCATCACCCAGAGGGAAGTTGGGCTGGCTGGAGATATGTTAATGAGTGACGTAATTACAGAGGTCACTAGGCAGTCTGGCACTATATCAAGACATGGGTGACTTCTTGATTATTCCCAGGTTACCAGTGTTTTAGGTCTGCTTATTTTCAGTAAAACATAATTGGTGCATGAAATTACTGCTAGGATCTCCAGAGGTTCCAGAGGATAATGTTAATATTGTTAAGATCTAGCACACTGAAAAGGAAATGGGAAAAGCTACATAAAGGTAGGGAGGTAGGTTCTAATTATAGGCCAAATTAAACTATCTTATGGAATACAAAGCATAGTCTAAGAGGTAACATAGACACAACAGAAAAAAAAAAAAATTATCCATCTCTGCACTGTGCTTCCGTGACAGAAACCAGACTGTGCTCTGGTTTTACAAAGGCATGGAGATTCCTTAGTGAGAATACTTAGGAAAAGAGAAAGGTATAACGTAAACCCATTATAGAAGGTTTTGTGTAATAATCAGCCCTGTGGTGGTAGAATTCTGTGCACATAGCAATAGCAGGAAAATTGGTTTCTAGCCACCCAGGACTGACCCACAGCTCCATGTCCTGGGACAGCAGGTCCCCCATACTTGCTTTGTCTTACAAAAGGAAGTTATATATCTGTAAGATCCTTAACATTAGCTCAGCCACTTGTGCTAAGGGATGTAATGGAAGACTGCAGTTAATAGCATTGAAAGTGTCAGACATATTTTAAAAGCATTAAACAGAGCAGAAACTAACTGTTCATACATCTGAGCAGGTCAGGATGAAGATCAACAAAATGTTTAATATATGTTCTTAAATCTATTTGTCTTCCACAGAGTAATGATAGTCCATCCATAACCATAAGAATATTTAGTGTAGTAAGGCTTCAGTGAAGGTGCTGTGCAGTTTGCTCTCTTCCAGGCCTTAGGCTAGCATGCTGTGTTTTGAGGTATGCTTTTCCTTTCTTCCTGCATAACAGCTTCCTATTTAGCATGCTGTTTAACTTAACTGATGGCATCAACCAAATTATCAGGATGCTGCCTAATACTGAAATTCTGATTTGCTCTATTTCTTTCTGTGAATATCATAGAGGATCATGTGTTCATGGGGATCCTTGTGTTGTCTTAGAATCATAGAATTGTTAGAATTGGCAGGTACGTTAAAGATCATCCAGTTCCAACTCCATGCCATAGGCAGGGACACCTTCCACTAGACCAGGTTTCTCAAAGCCCCATCTAAACTGGCTGTGAACACTTGCAGGGGTGGGCATCCACACCTTCTCTGGGCAACCTGTTTCAGTGTCTCATCACCCTCACAGTGAAGATTTTTTTCCTAGTACCTGATCTTTGGTTGAATCTCTGATCCTGGACATTTTTTAATCCCTACTTAATGCTTTTTACAAGGTATCTCCATTCAAATAGGTTTTAATTTAAGAGAATGTTTTGCCAGGGGTCAGGCACAGTAATTACTGAGGTATTTCATGGTTTTGTTCACATTTCTATGGGCTCTTAAGTAAACAGATTTAGGGTATGTCAAGCACAAAAAAGACATAAAGACAAGATGATTTGTGTTGAATGAAGTCCAGATTGAAAACTACTGAAACACAGTTCTCCCATAGTAATAGTTGTATGTTCCTGACACCATAAAGTGTTTATGTGGCAACCATATTGCCTCAGCTTTTCATCTGTGAAAGAACATGTAAATTTTCCAATAGCAAAACATAGTTCACAAATTGATAGGCAGAAAATGTTTTCCATCCCTAAACTCCAGTAAAATGTCCTAACATCTACATTTTGTGCAAACTGATGACCTTGGCACAAAGCCTATAACATAATAAACTCTGAAATAGATGGGAGGAAAGTGATTCAGGAATTACAAGTCATTTGGAAATTGAATGAAAGTGTGTCTGTATTTTTCAAGGAAAGTAAAAAGCTTCATGGTAACAGTTTAGTATGTTTAACAGATCAGTTTAGAAACAGAGTCCAGGGTAATGTCTTGATTTAGCAGATATTTATCAAAACTAAAACAAAACCAGACCAATCTTAACAGAAACCTGAGCTGTTGGCTGCTCTGTAGTGCCCTGTAAAATCCAAGCCAGCCAAACAAAAAGAATCATAGAATCAACTAAGTTGGAAAAGACCTTTAAGATAAAGTCCAGTCTTTACTCCAGGACTGCAAAGCTTGCCAATAAACAATGTCACTAAGGGCCTTGTCTACACCTTTTTTTAACGCTTCCAGGGATGGTGATTTCCATCTCTGGAACAGGGCAGCCTGTTCCAGTGCCTGATCACCCTTTCAGCAAAGGAGATTGTTGCTAATATCCAGTCTAAAGTGTTCCCTGGTGCACCTTGAGGCCGTTACCTCTTGTCCTATCACTTGTTACTTGGGAGAAGAGATCAAGTCCCACCTCACTACAACCTCCTTTCAGGTACCTGTAGAGAGCAATAAGGTCCCCCCATGAACCTTCTCTTCTTCAGACTAAACACCTCCAGTTCCCTCAGCTGCCCCTCATAAGATCTGTGCTCTGGACCCTTCACCAGCTCAGTTGTCCTTCTCTAGACCCACTCCAGCACCTCAATATCTCTCCTGCAGTGAGGGACCCAGAACTGAACACAGTATTTGAGGCACAGCTCCATCACTGCTGAGTACAGGTGGATGATCACTGCCCTGGCCCTGCTAGCCAGAGTATTTCTGATACAGGCCAGGATGCCATTGGCCTTCTTGGTTGCCTGGGCACAAGCTGTCAATCAGCACCCCCAGGACCTTTTCTGCTAAGCAACTTTCTAGCCACTCTTTCCCAAGCCTGTAACATTGCATGGGGTTGTTGTGGCCCAAGTGCAGGCCCCCATACTTTACTATGCTGAACCTTGTACAGTTGCCACAGTCCATCGATCCATCCTGTCCAAATTCCTCTGCAGAGCTTACCTTCCCTCCAGCAGATCAACACTCTAACCCAGCTTGGTACCACGTACGAATTTACTGAGGGTACACTCATCCAGATCATCAGTACTGGCCCCAATACCAAACCCTAGGGGAAACCTCTAGTGGCCAGCTATCAACTAGATGTGACATTGTTTACCACCACTCTTTAGGCTCTGCCATCCAGCCAGTTCTTTACCCAGTGAAGAATATGCTTATCTGGGTTATGAGCAACCAGTTTCTCCAGAACAGTCTTTCTTTTCCTATGGTCCCCTTATACAGACCTGGTAGTGCTGGCTTAAGGAAAGCAGGGCTTCCTTTTTTTCAGTTTAGAAAGCCTAAATTTACAATTGTGTGGGAGTATTGCTAAAACATGACAAACTTCTGGATCAAGTGTCCTGTCAGACTTTGTCAATAGGGATTTGAGTGTTACATCAGTATAGATCTCTAAAATAGCCTGCCATGATGCATTTGCTAGTTCTGCAGATCATTTCATTCCATTAGAAAATCTAATATTTCAAATGGATAAGATGTTCTGGTTTCACTCCCAAATGCTCAGTTTTCTAGAAATAGCTTGTTATTTTCTATATGAAAGTGTGAGGTGGAGTTGCAGAGGTTTTGTAGTCTGGGGAAGGCTGATCTGGTACTAGCTGACACTGTTTAATTATCTTTCTGCTCCTGACATTTCTGTTAATTCTTTTCCACTTGCAATTGGTTTGATGTTTCCTTTGAGAACTCCTGGGTGCAAAGAACTTTTCCTGTAGTCTTTTTCTACAACAGGATCCTAATTAGCTTCTGTTTCCTGTGATGTCCTTTCAACAAAGCCAATAGTGTAATCCAAGTTAATGTGGGTGTTTTCAAAGATCAGCCACCTTGATTGCATGGAGGTATATAGTTGGCCTGCCCAGGTGCTGCAGAGCCAACAATGGCTGGCTAATATTGTCTGTGTGATATGATCAGCTCTAACTCTTAAAGAATGAGGCAGAGAAATCCTTCCCTTTTTGGAATCTCTCAGAGAACACGTGGTTTCAGTGTGGGAGTGAACATGTTTATTTTATGAAATAATTCAATAGTGAATATAAAGCACATTCCATTTGCGTTTCAAATGCAGATGGAAAACAGCAGCATATCTTTAAAAGAAAATGGATTGCTGTGTTGAAAATTAATGTTCTGACAAGCCACACATTGAGCGTGCATTGACAATTTATCATACTATCACAGTTAATTTGAGTCATAGTTTTGCATATAGCACAATGTGCCGTCCATCCGTAGAGCTGGCATTGTGCTATCTGAACCTTATATGCAGGCGTGCTTTGGAACTGATGTTCTGAACAACCAGCAAACAAGTGATGAAGTAGTGGCAGGGAATCTTATGCTGTGATGAGCAGGAGGCCCAGGGAGCTTTCTGGTCATCTTCAGTTTGGCCCCTGGCTGCCTGTACTATTATCTCATCTTTGATAGTGACTGATGTTCTTTAAGTTAAAAAGGCATCCTCCTAAGTATTTGGAAAAACTTATCAATTTAAAAGGGATCAGTTTATGCTATGATGCAGAATGGCCAATAGCCCATGTCATTTTTTTTTTTTTTAACTCCCAGATCTGCAGCTTTTAAGGGTAATGACAAGAATTTGGCCCAGCACCGCCTCCGATGAGCATGGGTTCACTTATGGACTTGATATAAGAGATTTCTAAGGACAGATTTAAAAATGCTTCTGTTGAAATTATAATGGAGAATGACTCAATTGTGAACTTTGGAACAGTCAGCCTGGGAAGCAGATGTCTCTTATGAAGACCTTTAGCTTTCATGGAAACAGTAGCTAAAAATGCTCTAACAAAAATATGAAGACAAAGAAATAACTATTTGAAAGGAAAAGACTTGGAGATATATCTAATCCAGACTGAAGCACATAGTTTAGATAGCCAGAAGCAAGCACAGGTTGGTAGTTTTTCATTTGTTTGTTTGGGTTTGTTGTTTGTTTGTTTTTGTGAGGTCGGGTTTTTTTGGTTTTGTTTTGTTTTTTGCCCTTTTTTATTTTCAAGGAGATTCTGTCAAAGCAGAGACTAACTCAGAGCTGGTGTTAAGGCATTCCTGAATGTATTGGTGTATGGTTTGTGTTTTTAACTGGGAAGTAACAACAGCAGAACTGAGGTTACACCTTTCTAGCTCTTCATATGTTGAGCTCTTGCAGCAGTTGTTGCTGGTAGGGTATCTAGAAGTGAAGGCTTCAGTGCAGGAAATATGTATCCTTTACATTTCTCTGTAACTGGGAATAAGTATGCAATGCTCAAGGCAGCAACCAAAAACAGCATCTTTGGCTCCTGTTGGAAGAGAGAGTCACATAGTGCTTTGCAGCAGTTGTTAATGGCTCTTTGCCTTTATGGGTTTTAAAGTCTGCTGTTGTGCTTGAAATGAGGCAGGTGTGTGATGATCCAGATTTATTGTGCCTCCTGGCTTCTAGACATCTAACCTTGGCTCAGCTGTGAGGGTACAGCCTGCAATAAAGAAAATGTATCCAGAACACAGTCCAACAAACTGTTGCCATTCCTAGATAGAACTTTCAGCTGTCCATGGAAGGCCTTTTATTCTCCCATTCCCGTGGCTAAGACAGGGTTATAGAAGGATGATTGTGACTGGTCCTGGTGCCTGGTGGTCACATGCAGGGACATAAAGCCTAGTCATACTAGCTGTCATTGGCAGAGACTTCATAAGGTGATGAGGATGTGGTTTGATCCACATGTGCAGAAGACCATTCTTTGGCTTATCTTCATGTGCTGAGAGAAAACATGTTATGTCAGATGGCAGATTGGTTGGAAGTTCCCATTTAATATGATCTTTCATTGAAGCTGCTCTGATTTGCTGGAAGGTGGCCTATGCTGTTATACTGGACTTGGCTCCATCCAGCCTGGCTATATATTCTTTACTCAGGTCTTTAAAGTTTCTGAAAAATAAATGTGTCTATTTCTGACCTCCTGTCTGAATATGGCTTACCTGATCTAGTGCTCCTCACTAGTGCTTTTCTCGGTGCAGTTTTTTTGGTTTGAAACCAACCACAGTATTCATGTGTGATGTTTACTTTGGTGGAACTACTGAATAGTGCAGCAAGCTGTTAGTTATTCCTAGTTCCATCTTTGTGTTTTGTTTACAGGCTAGATTTATTTTTTTCTCCATGAACAGTAACCTTTTTTTTCCTGTACAAAATCAACAACTGTGCATAGCAGCTTGTTTTTAACTGGGGGACAAGATATTCAAAATGCACATAAAAACAATATTGGACTGCCATGAGGTCTTGTTCTTTAGGTATGTTTTCTCTGAATTTAATTTTATCTGAATTTAAATAAAAATAGCTGTAAGCTTTCTTCCTATATTGTACAAATAATGGGACTGTCCTTTCTAGAGTTTCTAGTAATATATGGGAACTCTTCTCTGTTTTTGTATAGTAGAAATGCTAATGCTGACAAACTTGGGGGTGGTGGTCGATGAGAAAATGAACATGAGCCAGCTTCAGTGTGAGCTCGCAGCCCAGAAAGCAACCGTATCCTGGGCTGCATCAAAAAGAGCATGACCAGCAGGTCAAAGGAGGTCATCCTGCCCCTCTGCTCTGCTCTCGTGAGGCCTCACCTGGAGTATTGTGTGCAGTTCTGGTGTCCTCAACATCAAAAGGACATGGAGCTGTTGGAACAAGTCCAGAGGAGGGCCACGAGGACGATCAGGAGACTGGAGCATCTCCCATACGAAGACAGGCTGAGAAAGTTGGGGCTGTTCAGCCTGGGGAAGAGAAGGCTGCATGGAGACCTCCTAGCAGCCTTTCAGTATCTTAAGGGGGCCTATTGGGATGCTGTGGAAGGACTCTTCATTAGGGACTGTAGCGACAGGACCAGGGGTAATGGGTTCAAACTTAAACAGGAGAGGTTTAGATTGGATCTAAGGAAGAAATTCTTTCCTGTTAGGGTGGTGAGGCACTGGAATTGGTTGCCCAAGGAAGTTGTGAGTGCTCCATCCCTGGCAGTGTTCAAGGCCAGGTTGGACGAAGCCTTGGGTGACATGGTTTAGTGTGGGGTGTCCCTTATTATGGCAGGGTGGTTGGAATTAGATGATCTTGAGATCCTTTCCAACCCTAACTATTCTATGATTCTATGATCCTGCATCAGTGTGTGCTTAGAGCATGTTAGGAGACAACACCGTGTCTCTTGCTCTCTCTCTGAATTGAGGACTGCTGAAGAAATTTCTGGCTCCTCTCTAATGGTATCCATTGTGAGTTGTCCCTGCTCTCTGAATGATGAGAATTTCAGGTAATGTTTGGCATATAAAAGTGAGGAGAAGGAAGTCCTATTTGCATAGAAATGATTTTTTTCCAATTTTCAGCATATTCTTTTTTTTTAAGAAAACAGAGGAGAGGTATTCAGATGGTGGTATACCAAAAGTTTGAATTTTGTCTTCTACATGTCTTACTTCCCGGATTAGAAATCCTTATTTGGGTTACTGTCTTATTTGGAATGAGCAAAGAATATAAATGTGGTGGGTGCTGTGGGTAGATGTGCTAGTTTGTTTATTTTTTGTGGGGGTTTTTTGCAGGGTTTTTTTGGTGATGTTTTGAGCACTGTATTCTAGTTCTTGGGTAAGATGAGCATCTGTAGTGTAACTGTAGAAAGAATGTGTTCAGATCCCTTCATGACTAGCCTTTTCATGAGAAAAAAAGGATGAATTCTGGTGATTGATAGACACCTAGGTGTTCTGGTGATCAATCTCTGAGAAAAGAACTAGCTCAAAAGGCACTCAAGCTGCCTTTAATAGTTTGAGTATGTTTAAAGTAACTTTTTCACTTGGTGCTCAATTGCATGGTTGAGGGTCTTTGCATAATCTATGAGTGCAGTTAATTCAGCCACAAGGAAAGCTGTGAAGTACTGGAAGATCCAGGCAGTCTGAGGGAGGAAGGCAGGCAGGCAAAATGTCTGTGTAGAAGCTGAAGAGCAAAACTGAGAACTCTGCAGGAGGTGAAGTTTGTAGTGTCTACAGCAGAGTGCTGGCATTGTGAAGACTTGAAAGATGCTATTGACCTCTACCTAGATGTATGACAGACCACAGATTCAACAAATGCAGTTTCTAGTTGGTCATAGATGCAGCTAGATGTTTCTCCTTTAGCTTTGCATTCATGCTTTTGAAGTTCTGGTTTAAGTTTGATTGAGCTACTTGGGTCTGCAAACCAAATTAAATAGTTAACCAAGTTCTTTGACTGACAGTCATTACTTGCTGTGTAGGGGTGGGAATTTTTATGAACTGTTGCTCAGGAGACTGGCTCCCTTGAAAATGAACAATAAGATTACTATTAGCCTGTACTAATTCTAGGGCAGCAGCTAAAGACTCCAAGTGGTGCAAACAGTACATGTGAAATGAATGACAAGACAACACTTCTGTAGTGGAAAGTAACTTACATACAGGTCAGGAAAGCAATTTGCCCAAGGCTGCACAGAATTTCAGTGGCAGTCTCTTTCATCATCCAGAGGATAATCTTGGTTCTGAAGAAGAAGATAAAAAGAAGGATTTTCAAGGGGATTGGATTGGAAGCAGAGGCACATCTTTGGCTCTTGCCCAGTTCCTGAGATTGAATGTTTGACACTCCAGGCATGGGAATAACAGGTTTGTTTTGTTTCTTCATTCTCATTTTCCCCTGTTTTCTGACGTGGTATGCATGTACTCTCTGGGAATCCATACTACTCTATCCATGCATCAAGCATGGAGTTATTAAAATCTACTCATATATTTTCAATAGCCGTGTAAGTTTTACAACATATAATTTTAATGATTTGTTAATGCAGTGTGTGCTTTTATTTTTTTTTTTTTTTTTTTTTTTTTAGGGTTAATTTGACAGTGGTTTT
>NDXB01019061.1:27132-50825 GCA_002631895.1 Agapornis roseicollis
CCCCGAAAAACAATAATTAAAAATCAGAGCATGTGGGAAAGATGCGATTTTTCCAAGGTGCTGAGACAAGAATACAGGGTGTTAGTTCATGTCATGGTCAAGGTGTGCATGGGGCTTAATTAGGGCTTTGATGACTGCTGCTATTAACAAACCAATGGTGTGACCACTAAAATTAAACGTAAGCTGTTGAGTATCAACATGGGAACTATAAAAGCATAATGCTAATTTCTCTAAATCTGTCTTTTCTTCTTTGCATATGATTCCTAATTACAATCTCTGGTTTTGGGTGGGCTTCTTTTTATTTTTTTTTGAGTGGTGACCCTAAGTTAAACTGGAGTCGATTTGTTCACGAAATTGGCAAAGTGTATTAAAGTTTGACAAGTTGCGGTGCTTGAGAATTTCAGTGGTTACATCACCAAGTGAAATATTGGAACAGGAACAATTCTCAGTAGTTTTTCCACCTTTGATGCCAGCTTACTTTATTTTTCCTCCCAGAGAACACTTCCACTGCTTTCCCTCTGCATGCCGTTTATATAACAAGAAAATTGTATTATTGCAGTGTTCTGGTTATATTACGTGTATCATTGTGTGATGACAAGTAATTCTGGTGGTAGAACAAGAGTTCTGTCATCAAAACAAAAAAGTTATAACTCAGGGAAAGATCTTGGTTCCTATGTGCACACCAAGTGTGACCAAGCATCCTTTCAGATCAGGTTGAGTTGCTAAAAGCATCTGTTATACCTTAGCACTAACTCTTCTGCATATCTTTGTGATCATCTCTTCAATGCTAGTTACATGCTCAGTACTGCTTTGTGTTTCCATGTTGTTTTGTTTTTTCTTTGGTAGAAGATAAGTGGTATTTCCTGGTTTCTTTTAATAGCTTGGTGGTGTACCTAAATGTTCTTATACTCTTTACCTTGCTGTTCATGGTGTTGAACTCAGTCCAGCAGAAAAACAAGACTGAGTTCAATGACAGATGCTAAGTGCTTCCTTCATAGCTGCTTAGCCGTGAGAGCAATGAGCATGATTTCCTGCCATAGGGTCATAGGGAAGCAATTAACTTACCTGTTGTATTGAGATGCTTATTGGCTTACCTTGATCCTTGCAGATGCTGAGTTTTAGTCAGAAAGGTGTCCTTGTATTCTTTTCTTTTAATGATTCTTGGTGTGTTAGTAGCAATAAGAATTCATACTAAACGTGCAACTTTTAGATGCCTTGAAACAGGAGAAAGCTGAAGCTCTCCTTTGCAGCTCTGTAATTTCTACATGTGTGATATTTTTTATTTATTTTTTTTTTCATTTAATTGCATTTTGCCTGGTGCTAATGCTGAATTTACAGGAGAGAAACTGAATTTGTCTCCCCTGTGGTTCTCAAACGTGTGTATATATGCACATATGCACACAGACACACACGTTTTTGTTTGCCACCTTTCTGGTCTTAAAGCTTTGCATAATAGAGGCTCACACTTGAATTGCTAGGCTTTAGATTGGGCCCTGACAGCAGAGAGTTGTGTTTATTCAGAGCTGCTGGCTGCACTATGTGAAATTGTGGGTCAGTTGAGGAAAACTGCTGAAGCCCAGCGTGTGGTAAAGGTTGCAGAATTGCTGCTGCCTAACTCAGTTGTTTTCCTTCTTGAATGGTCAGGTGTTTGCTCTTGCAAAGTATAAAGGGAACACTAAATGCCTTCAGGAAAAGAAAGAAAAACTGAATGCTGAATCAGAGCATATGGGTGCAAGAGGAAAGATTGTAATTGAATGGCTTGCCCTGCTGCCAAATCTAGATTGCTTCTTTAAAGCGGTCTTCTTTTAGGCACTAAAGATTAGAGACTGAGTCAGTAGCACGCTTGTCTGTAAAATTTCCTGGAATGTGGACCTTTATAAATAAATAAATAGCATTTCTTGATGTTGTAGAACTAGCTTTTAAAATGAGTTCTGTGCCTTTACAAGCACTCAGAACTATTTGGATGATATTTCATTTTCAACCCTAACTATTCCATTGTATTGTATGATTCTATGATATTTCCTCTTCCATTTCCCACTGTGTGGGAAGTGGTGTCTGCATGCGATTCTGTTCACAAAATGAAGATCATGAAAGCACTGCTCAGAATAGTCCTGCTATTATAAGCAGTGATGAAACCAGGCATCAAGGTACTTTGGTGTGATGTTAAGAGTTTCAATTAGTCATGCTGGTAAATTACTTGCCAGATGATGTTGTTCAGTGGTCTTTGTAGAAGTAAGTGGTCTTGGACCATTTCCTTATGTGTGGGTGAGTCATGCTCAATATGAAGTGTTGTTTTGTAGTGTGCTTGTATTTGAGAGCTTGAAAATTGAGATAAATAAGGTAAATGACTGCTATGCCTGCTTGTATGTGTGAGGCCTTAAGCCCACAAATCACCTTGGAAACCATAGTACCTCAGGCTCACTGGCTAGCAGGGAATGTAACAGCACAGCAAGTTGTCTGGAAATTGTAGTGGAGGCTTCTGTTCTTGAGCTAGCGAAGTTTAGTTCTAGAGAACAGAGCTCTTTCAGTGCCAGCTTGAGAAGACTTTTTAGCTGTGAAATGATAATGTAGTACTGTGGGTTTTGAGTCTTCTGAATCTAGCTTTACCAAGTTCTGGATTCTGGTCTTTTTTAGGACCTCCCAGGATAGGTCTGAAGTACAGGACCTGCCTGCTTCTGCCTCCCTGTTAAACTACTTTAGCCATGGTAACCAGCAATACATAATATTTATGTCACTTTTCTCTGGCTCTGGGCAACTAGGCAGAAATGATCATAATTCCTAGTGTGTGGGAAGGAGCATAGTGTTGCTGTCTTCTAGCAATAAGACAGATAAAAAACATGCTGCTAATGTGTTCAGAGTATGAGTACAAGTCCTGTATGAAAATAAATGAGTAGTGTTGGATGTGTGAATTGTACCACTTTTGAGGTTGTGCTGAAATTTCACATCCTGCTGCTTCAGAGAATTCCAGTTTAAGTTAACATTGGTGGAGGGAATTATTATGGAGTACCACCTGCACATTTGTGTGTCCTGTCATCTGCATGATGCAACAGTTAGTTGGGGATCCTAAGAGAGAGATGTTAGCTGAAATAGTGCCAAATATTGCCTTGGTTATATAGTACCTGTCAGATGAACCTCCACAAAGATCTATTTCTTTTTTTTTTTTTTTAAATTCATTGTTTATTTTGTTTTAATTTCCATTATGAATAAAGCATATAAATACCTAAAAATGAGATAATATTAATTAGTTATATTGCAGCAGTCTTCAACTGGCTTCTACTTCACGTTCTCTGATTCATCCTTTTCTAGTAATAATCTGTGTTTTTTACTTCAGCAGAAATCCAGCAAGTTTGTTGCCTTGAAATGTGGTAGGGAAATACTACCTTAAAAATGTAGTTATATCCTTAGAATAGATTAAGATTCTGATGTTTCTAATAATAATAAATTAGCAAGACAATACATTTTCTGCTTGGTAACTGACTGGAAGGCAACATGATTACTCACGGTGTTTAGTTTCAAATATTAGTTTTCTCTTCCTAAAATTGCATTAGTTATATCTAATTATAGGTACAGTTTTTGATAATCAATTTGAAGCATAACGATGTGAGTTACCTCTCTCTATAAAGAATATATTTTGACTTGGAACATTAGAGGTATTTTGAATGCTGTGTGATTTTCATTTGTGATTTGATTACACACATAATTGAAATGTGACAGACTCTGATAACATTTTGTTGGAACAAATTGGTGAGTTCAACTTCCTTCTCAGATAATTTTTTTTCCCTTCATAAATGTGAAAGAAAGGAGAGTTTTCATCTGCTTGCCATACAGATGTTTATTAAACATTTAATCCTTTTTGCACCCAGTCTTATTTTTCCTTTCTATTGTGATCTCTTCTGGAAGAAAAAACACAAACCTCCCTCCCTCCTCAAGCCAATAAACCCAGCAATAAAGCTCTTACTGCCTGATGACTGTAAACCAGGCTTAAGCATACTTTGGTAATTTAGGTATAGATTATAATAAATTTATATCAATTTAAAACTCACACTATGCCATTGCAAATATGATATATTAGTATTCACAAGTAAGTTATCCAGTAGTTCTTGATTATGATGAAAATTATGCAGTTATTTAAAGACTTCAGAGCTGCTCAATATTTGGTAAACATCTGTAAAAGCTTTTACAGCTTTTTACTTGTGATGAAACTGGATGACCAACCTTATGTCAAATGTCTGTTAAAACAAGTATTTTTATTTCTATTCTGTAATATGTCTGCGGATTGATTGGGCCACTGTTGATTGCTCACAAGTCAACACACAAGCCCCTTATTCAGAAATTCAACATCAAAAGGACATGGAGCTGCTGGAACAAGTCCAGAGGAGGGCCACGAGGATGATCAGGGGACTGGAGCACCTCCCATGTGAAGACAGGCTGAGAGAGTTGGGGCTGTTCAGCCTGGAGAAGAGAAGGCTGCATGAAGACCTCCTAGCAGCCTTCCAGTATCTTAAGGGGAACTTATAGAATGCTGTGGAGGGACTCTTCATTAGGGACTGTAGTGACAGGACCAGGGGTAATGGGTTCAAACTTAAACAGGAGAGGTTTAGATTGGATATAAGGAGGAAGTTCTTTCCTGTTAGGGTGGTAAGACGCTGGAATGGTTTGCTTAGGGAAGTTGTGAGTGCTCCATCCCTGTTGGTGTTCAAGGCCAGGTTGGATGAAGCCTTGGGTGGCACAGTTTAGTGTGAGGTGTCCCTGCTTATGGCAGGGGGCTTGGAACTAGATGATCTTAAGGTCCTTTCCAACCTTAACTATTCCATGATTGTAAAATACTTAAAATGCTATATAGGTAGAAGCTATTAAGTGATTAGACTCTCCATAGCCAATTTTTTCTCTTGAGTAACCTGATTTTAGACTCCAGTCATGCAATTAGATTTACATATGAGTAGATTCATTAACCACAGCAGCTCGCTCATTTACAATGAACTAAAGTATGTGTATAAATTCTCTCAGCGCTGGGAATTCAGTATGTTCTGATAAAGTGTTTTGTTGGAATGGGCAAGACCAAACAAAATCAGGCTAAACAGAAACTGTTGTTTTAGTGGAGAATCTGGGAAAGGATAAAAGTAGTGAGAATAAAATGAGAACTGTTCTTTTACCAGCTGAAATGAAAAGCTTGACTGAAAGTTCCTACAGAATGTAAATCTCCAGTAAGTCAATTCAGGACTACTGAGTCACATTGTTATGGATATTATTGAAATATTTTGTTGGAAAAGTGTCTAAAATTTAATTTAGATAATGTATTGATAGATTTGTGCGTAGTTATTTGTGTAAATACACACATACATCTACACATATACATCTACAGGAAGCCCTACCATACGTAATACCACAGGTACTCTTCTAATGCTATGATTTGTATTTTATTTTATTTTTTATTCCGTTATTTGTAGATTGCTAAAATTTCTCTATGGGTGATGTTGATCCCTTTGTAGATTGAAGTTCACTAAAAGCAAGCCTGCTTTTCCTGAAAGTCTTAGGAATTGACACAGATTTGTAGGGAATCATAAGATTAATAACAGCTTAGAATTAAGTTTAAATGCCTTGCTAGTGGCTTTTTTCTTTTCAATTCATTACCAGCAGTGTTTAAAAAAAAAAAAAAAAGGATAATAGGCCTGCTAATAATTTTTTTTTTTTTTTTTTTAAATTTTATTATTTAAGGTAATCAAAATGGATTTTATTTTTGAAAAGAAATGTGAGTATGCCTTTGACATTCTGCAGGAAATGATTTCAAAAAAGCTATAAAATAGTTTCTATTGATATAGCTTCAGATGTTCCCTCTTATTGACTGCAGTCACTGGAAGTAAGGCTGGCANAAATTATATGATCTAAGGTAACTTTCTTAGTGCTTCCTAGTGTTCCCTGTGTTCAAAACCAAAGGAACCCTGCATTATTTGGTGTACATGTGTGTATTGTTTTGCAGAAGTAGGTTTAGTGTGATGAACTTGCAGAAGTAGGTAAAACCCCTGTCTTCAGTTACGTGTTGAAACATATGAACCGCGGGCACTTCTTGAGGTTTTCTCTATGCAAGCTGATTCTCTCCACCTTTTCCTGGGGCAGAAGTTTGGCTCTTTCCAAAGCATGTCCTTTCAGTGCCACCTCTTGGTAGGTTCACACACTGGCATAGCCGCAGAGTTAATATTCATGAGTGAAGAGGTAAGCATACCCCTAAAACAGAAATAGGCTTCTGTCTTGTTAGCTGCCCACTGAGGAGTATTAAACTGTGCTAGTATCAGTGGATGCCTGAAAGTATGAACTCCACATTTATTTGTTAAAAATGCAGTAGGAGAGGTTGGCTAATACACACCACTCACTGCTGGGTTTAGTGATGCGGCTACAAAGATTTGCATGTGTTTGGATTTAGCCCAGTAAACAAAAAACTGTAAAGTAATATTTTCCAACATATTTTTATCAATTGAGCGTGCCTAGTAGCCTGGATTATAATGCCATGTAGTCAGTAGTCTTTACAGATGATATGAAAAGAGTTGTGCTTTGGGTGTATAAAGGATTCCATAATCTTGTGTGCTTTAAGGAGTAGAATTGAGGAGCTTGTACTTTAAGAACTTTCTTCTTCCTGCTTCTTCCAAGATAAACATAGTGCTTCAGATTTTAAGGAGGAATATTCCTGCAACAGGATCTAAGAATGAAGGGCCCAAGTGAGGTGCGCACCTAGCACCTCTTCTTCAAATATTTCAGTTTCTTCCTTCTGTCTTGATTTGGTCCCTGTTTCCTTTTTTAGACTTTTGCTTAGGATTTTCTGTAATTTCTAAAACAGTGTAACTGGTAAATCTGCAGGAGAGTGCTATTTGCTCAATAGATCTTGAAGGCATGGGCATGCCAATTTTGACTGTTGGCCAGTTTGCTGCATTAACATCTCTTCATGGAGATGGTACTGGTGGTCATGGTGCTATAATCAGTAGTTCACCTACCCCTTTACTTTGTTATAGATTACACCTAAAAGTGCTGAGAAAAGATAGAGATGAAAAAATAGCATCAGAGAATACTCCAAAAAGATGCTCTTCTAATCTAATAATATACACTGACCAGATGAAAAGGAATTGAAAAGTGCTATTCAAATGCCAGACAATACCAAAGAAATAATCCTGCATAAGTATTTTACTAGGATAATTAGGAAAGAAAAACACCTGTTACTGTACATACTTGAATGGGAACAGGGAGCTGAAAAGCTTTCATTATGTCAGTGGAGAAGGTGAAAAGCTTCATTTTCCTTTCAAGTTTACTAGTAATGAAGTTGTGGATTCCGGACTGACAATTAAGCCCAAAAGCTCTGCTGCCAGTCTCAGTAAGAACATTCTTACTCATTTCAACAGCAGATACTTAATATTTAATTGCTTCAGCATTTCTGGTGGCTCTCCCCCCGTGTATTTTGTGCACCCTTCATGATAATATGTTTTGAGGGGCATAGAGAAGCATCATGACTTTCTGTTAGCATCGCTGGCAGGGAGGATTGACTGGCAAGGCACAGGTTTCTAGGGACATAGAAAAACTGAGTTCTCTCTAGTTTATGTTAAAGACATAGAGATGCAGAGATGTCTAAAATTGCTTGTGTATGCATTTGGTGTTTATTTGTGACCTGAGGATTGCTCAAAAAGAATAAAAATCATAGCATCTTGGTGCTGGTAAGAAAATTGACCCTTTTCAGAAGTAGTGGAACTCCTCAGAAGAGAAAATATCAGGTTTCTTTATGGAGAATCACAAACTGCTCTTAAAAGGCTATTTTAATTTTATTTTTTTTTTAATTTTCTTTTTCAGGTTGCTGAAAGTATTAACAAAGTTTTTTAGAAATACTAAAACTCACACTGGGGGTTTGGCACATTCCCCAGATTGTGGTGGAAAACCTGTTATTTTTGATGCCTGATCAAATAGCTCAGGAGGTGGGATGAATCTTGGCACTGTGCAAGGTACGGTATAGGGCTCCATTTTACATGGTTCAGCACCGGAACAAGATATTATTCCTTTATTCTCCTTCCTCTTGAAAAGCAGTGTACAAGATTATGCTGCGTGGCTTTCTCAGCTGCCTGTCCTGAAAAAGAAAAATTACTAAGCTTTGTGTAAATGTTACTAGACCAGAAAAAGATAGGTTAAAGTAGCAGCTTACAGGTTAGGAGGGTCACAAGAGCCTGGCCTACTTGGAGGAGGGTGTTTTTATAAAATCAAATTTTCCTTTGGGGTCAGAATTGTATTATTTTCATACCTTCATGATTCAGTGAGATTTTTCCTGCAGCTCTCTGGAAGATGGTTTTGTTTAAGTTCTACAAAATTTGGAGTTTTGTTGGCTTTCATTATGGGTGAAGCAAGTTATGCTGTTTCATTCTAAAACTGTACGGAGGAAGCTGAGCTTTCTTTTATGTTGTCTTTTAAGCTGCATACCTACTTTATATCACTGCATTGTATAGTAGCTTTATAGTGCTGCTGTTATTTGTTTTCACTCATTTTAGATATTCTGAGTGCAGCAGAGTGTTTCTGAAATACCCAAACCTGAGCAGAAGTTGTTTATGACAAGGCTTGAATTCTGCAGTGCAGCCTGTTTAATATTGGATTGACATCTTAGCCCAGCTGAAGCTGGTGCAAATACCTGTCTCTTCCCTTGAAGCAAGCTTTTCCTGCCCTTCAGCTGTGTCCAGACTGTCAGTGTATGCCTCTGTATATAGTAGTTAATGCTCTGATCTCCGCATTACCAGCATTAAAAATATGAAAGAAAAGACCCAAATCAGACTTTGATTCTGCTGTCACATTCAGGGTGAGGAGAGAATTGATTTGAACCAAGAAATTTTCTGATTAAGAATTAAGGGAGAATACTTTTGTCTGTCATTGCCATCTGCTTTGCCTTGCTTGTAGGGTCTGCATCTTTGATGTGAATAGTTTCCTACACCCATTGCAAAATTAATCCAACAAGTTTAGAGACTGTGGTGCCCTTTTTTTATTTTCATTACGTGTTTCTGTCTGAAACACAGCAAAGTTGATCTAGGTTGAATGTGGGGATCTTCCCCACTGCATAATTCACAGGCAAGTGATTTCAATTCACGTAGCGTGCTACAACTTAAAATAGGAAGTAATAACAAATCCTTAACATGTAATAACAACTTGGATAAATGGAAACCTACCAGAGTGGTTTCTATAATTTTTGTCATGCATGTTTCCCTTTCTGACATTTTTTCCTTATAAGCCAAAGAAATTTTTGTTTGGTATGGAGGTCTCCAAGGCCTCATTCATCACAGGCATGCTTATTGAAGTGTGTCTTCATTTTCTGGGAGATCTTCTGCCAGATTCTCTTTCCTCAGTGTGATTAATGAATGGATGGGAGGAGAAGGCTGCATGGAGTGGTTAGAGACATGCACTTCCTCTGCTTTGAAAAGATGCATTCCAGGCTTACAGCACTGGGGAAAGCTACTAAGAGCTGAGTGAGTTTCTGAAGTGCAACATGTTTTAGAGTTAGATTGCAAGTAGTTTGCCGATGACACCAAGCTGTGTGGTTCGGTGGATACACTGGAGGGAAGGAATGCCATCCCGAGGGACCTTGACACGCTTGTGAGGTGAGCTGATGCCAGTCTCATGAAGTTTAACCATGCCAAGTGCTAGGTCCTCCATCTGGGTCAGAGCAATCCCAGGCACAGCTACAGGTTGGGCAAAGAGGAGACTCAGAGCAGCCCTGTGGAGAAGGATTGGGGGGTGATGGTTAATTCAAAACTTAATATGAGCCAGCTTCAGTGTGCGCTTGCAGCCCAGAAAGCCAACCATATCCTGGGCTACATCAAAAGGAGTGTGACGAGCAGGTTGAAGGAGGTGATCCTGCCCCTCTGCTCTGCTCTCGTGAGACCTCACCTGCAGTATTGTGTGCAGTTCTGGTGTCCTCAACATCAAAAGGACATGGAGCTGTTGGAACAAGTCCAGAGGAGGGCCACGAGGATGATCAGGGGACTGGAGCATCTCCTGTATGAAGACAGGCTGAGAGAGTTGGGGCTGTTCAGCCTGGATAAGAGAAGGTTGTGTGGAGACCTCCTAGCAGCCTTCCAGTATCTGAAGGGGACATTATAGGATGCTGTGGAGGGACTCTTCATTAGGGACTGTAGTGACAGGACCAGGGGTAACGGGTTCAAACTTAAACAGGGGAATTTTTTTATTGTAAGGGTGGTGAGGTGCTGGAATGCGTTTCCCAAGGAAGTTTTGAATGCTCCATCCCTGTTGGTGTTCAAGGCCAGGTTGGATGAAGCCTAGTGTGGCACAGTTTAGTGTGAGGTGTCCCTGCTTATGGCAGGGGGTTTGGAACTTGATGATCTTAAGGTCCTTTCCAACCCTAACTATTCTATGATTCTATGATTTTAAGATTAAGTCATTAAATTTGACAGTGATAATCTGATGCACTGGAAACTTGGCAATGAGAATGGGACAAGACTTATTGAACTTAAGTGACATTCCTGATATGAGATGACTCTTCTACTGTGAAAGCACATGGAAAAACATGATTAATACAAGAACCACTGATTTCAGGCAGTCAAAGCAGCAGGGAGTTTTAACAGATTTCAGAATAACTGGAGCACTGGAGAGGGCATTTCCTCCTAAGGTATGTTCTAGAATCACATTAAGATGTGTTTAAGAACAGCTTGGAAAGATAAGTAGTACAGGTAAAGGGATGCTTTTTTTTTTTTGTGAGCTGGGAAAAGTCTCATCAACTTTCTACTGTGGAGACAATAGAGTAATCCAGATAGTCCTAACTAGTACTATAGGAACCAGAGAGCATTTTCAGTGACTGAGAGTCAAACTGATGTCTCCACGTGTGCAACGACTGAAGTGAGGTGAGGTAATCCTTGGTTTATCCCACAAGAGCAAGCTTGTTGAAAGATTCAGCTGTGCCTAAACTTGACATCCTGATGGACTGCTTGAATCGTTCTGATTGTACAGCCAGGTATTATAATCTGGCAAAGTAGATAGAAACATTTCTCTCTCAGTGAGACTACAGTCCCTGTAGTCTCTGTTGAAAAGAGAATGGATGGATAGGTAATGGAAGGAAGAATAGGAAGTCATATGGAAAATCTTGGGAAAACCTTCTAACAGCACCACTGAGTATAAGTGTGATAGGAGGTAGAGGCAAACCTGTGTGCAATGTAAACTGTTGTAGTTAGCAAGTACCCAACCTAGGACAAACAGCGATAGTATTGAAAAATTACCATCCTGCTTAACCTTGCAGTCTCTGAGCCTAGACCTAGTTTTGAAGTGTCAAAAAAAGTTAAACACGCAATCCCATTTTCAAAGACTTTTAAGTTTGTGAGCCAAAGTGCATCTGAATCATACAGTGAGGTCTAACAACCCAGATCATTCCATGCATTTGCATCCCTAACTCCCAATGTTTTTCAGTTGGAAGCTGGGGTTCCTTAGCAGTTTATAAGCTTCTGAAATGTTTTTTTTTTGGTAGGTAGCAGGAGGGATTGCAGTAATAAAGTACAGTCAGGTGGTCCTCTGTCTAAAGCAGATGTGTAAGTGTATCAAAGTGAACTGTTTGTCCCAACAGTTGCTGGGAAGAGGCAGGGAATAGTAGTGGATGAATTAAATAACAGGTAACTGAATAATGGATTTGCTTAGTTTCATCAGAACTTGTTCACATTCTTCTTTTGCATTTGTATGTCACCTGAGAATCAAGCACTGTTTACAGTTTATCCCATGCTGAATTATTTCATCTGCTCATTATTCCAAATAAAAACTTTCTGTAAGTCTCTATCACAGGTGAAGAAATCTAAATAAATTAAGCACATCTGCAAATGGAGCTGCTGCTGTATTTCTTATGAACAAATAGACAAATGGCAGGGAAAATATTCTCAGTTCTCTGCTGTGTCAATGTGTCAAAACTCATCAGGATTAACTTCAGCCCCTGGGTAACTGCGTATCTTTCTTCACAAGCATTTATGATTTTCTGGCACTGGTTACCTAGTCTATATCAACAGAGAGACTTTCATGCTGCGATGAGTTACACAGATTGAGCAGAAATATTAGCACAGCAATTTGAAATGAATGATATGTGCAGTGCCTTATCTGCAAAGCTTGTTAATTTGCTACTTTTGACAAGCCAATTTAACCATAGGAAATTGTTGACAGTAATCAAAACAACTGTAGTGTGGAGATGGTGGGGTTTTCAAATGGAATCTAAGTTTTGTAAACTTGGTAGCTCTGCCAAAGTCTTGAGTCACCTTAAGTTACCAAAGTACCTTAAGTTACTCAAGTTCATAAATGACTTGGGTGGTTTGGAAATATTGCCTCTAAGAAGGGGCTTCAAAGTTTCACAAGACCTAAACTTCATTTAATTCTCATAAGGAAAGTTCTGAAAAATTACCCAAGTAGGGATGGGATTTGTGTATTTGTATGTCTTTGAGGTCTGGCTCTGGATCTTTAAAGACAGATTATGGAAGTGAACTCCAAAGACTCAGAAGTATGCTTCAGTATTTTATCTCAAGATTTATTGTTTAAATCCATAAATTTGATATCAAAAGAGAACGTTGTACTCTATGGCAAACTGAAAATTCCTTCCTAAAATCACTGAATATTCCGTATGTTCTGTGCTAGCTGCACCTCACCTAAAAAATCTATTGCGCAGGCTGGAAGGGCTTACTCTCACTTGTCTGTACAGAGAGGTGAGGGTTGAAACAGTACATGACAAGGTGCATGGGAAGCTGCAGATCATAGAATCATAAAATCACAGAATAGTTAGTGTTGGAAAGGACCTTAAGATCATCCAGTTCCAACCCCCCTGCCATAAGCAGGGACACCTCACACTAAACCATGTCACCCAAGGCTTCATCCAACCTGGCCTTTGCATGCGAGCACACCAGTGTATGGGTAGCTTGTGATTGCTCAGGAGATGACTGTCTTGGTTGTAGGCTCCCTGATTGCTTAAACACCCTTTTTTCCATTTGCATATCCCACATGCCCTTGGACATTGTGCTTGTAGTAAGTGTGGTTAAAGCCCTTCCCAAATCTTCACTCGCGAAGCCAAGCCATCAATTCCATATGTTTATCCTGCGAGGCATGCAGTCTCTAGTTGACCTGTGTTATTCTGGTGATCCATAACTGTGGAACTCTTCATCTAATGTATATTTCTTTTTGCCATGCTTCAACTGCTCCTTGTAGATTTCTGTATTTGTGTTGTTTCCTTGTATTATAGTGGTGCTTGCAGGCTTCAGCTGTGTTTAGATCTCTTATTGAGCTGAACAAGTGACCTAAAGGGATAAAAGGTAGGAGGAAAGAAGACAATTTAGAAGAATCTGCCCAGAAGTATGGTTGCACTGCCTTTTGTCTCCCTTATTTTAAGGATACAAAGGTCATGCGCATTGGCTTGTGTGGTTTCTTCTTTGGATAAGCTTCAGCTTTTGTCATCTGCTCGGCAAGCTGTGTAATGGCACTAAATAAAGTGAAAAGAGGATATCAGCCTTAGTACCTGTCACTTCTTCATTTTCCTCAGCTATGCTGGGCTTCTGTCAGCAAAGGACTATACTTGTATAGTTCTGCTTCAGGTCACTCCCATGATCTTATCCTGCATGACAGAAAAATCAAATCAGTTTCTCAAAAAAAAATGAATTAATGAAATCTAATCTATGACAGCAGACTGCCTTCCTTAGAGCAGCAGCTCTCTTATCAGGATCACAGCCTGAGGATTTCTACAACCCCTTTGTTTCTACGCATTGTTTCATCCCAGAATCCAAAATGCTGTCAGAGCATATTTAATATTCTAACCATTCCATGTGTCAAACAAACATTTTGGGTTGTGTCTAAGCTGAAGAACAAAATATAATTATTTTTCCTGTTCCTATGTATGGCTGTCTATCTTTACATGTGTTGGTGAAGACTGTTTTCTTGAGCCCAAATACTGTAGGGAGATGTGAAATTATATCTCACCAACCACAAAAAAAGCTAAGCTTGTTAGCAATGGCAGAGACACTGAAGAGCGAGTAAGGAGAGCAACAAATCCCTAATGCTGCTTTATGATTGATGGGTGATGCTAGAGAAGTATTCCAAAGCAGCCAGGACTGACTGTGACCTTCAGGCCATAAATTACTCTGGAAGACCCCATTTGCAAAGGGATTTTGAAAAACAGGCTGGACATAGAAGAGGAGCTCTGAATGTTAGGCACTGATTTCTTGCCCAAAATAATTGTTTTATACAATGTAGTACAATCCACTTTTGTATCTGTCTTTTACAGATCTAATTATGAGGGTAAGAAATCATTTCTATTTTTATTTCTTGCTTTGGAAATTAACCTAAAACCTGTTTTTGAAATCATAGCTCTCCTTATTCACAAAACAACATAAAAGACAATGTGTAGACAATATGCCGTAGATTATTTTGCTAGGTGATAATGAAAGCAAGATGTACAGAAGACATATTACTTATTGTTTTTCAAAAAGGTGGTTAAATGTATAAATTTTTCCTCATAAACTCTCCTTGAATGAGCCTAGTTGAAAATTTATCATGTAGAAGTATTTTAGTTTCACAATCCATTTTTTCCTGCTTCACATCTGGAAGTTGAAGATTGATGCCTGATTAAAACATCTCTCCCACACCAGAGAAATTTCCAATTAAAAAGCTTAGCAAACAGGGATATGTCAAGTTAGAAAAATCACAGCTACCTGTTCTGTGGATTTCCCACCAGATACTGACACCTGAGCTCTTTGTAGAGTACAAGAATAATTACAGTGCATTTGCATAGGCTGGTGCCACGTTCTTGCAAAATAAATGCAGGAAAGAATTAACATGCTTATTCATAGACCTTGCACGTTATACACTGGATTCTTGAAATAATTGTCTCCTCTTCCTCCCCCCTTAATTTTTTTGTTGCATAATGTTCTTAGCTTGAAAGTTCTAGATAGAAAATTACTTTGAAACTAACTATAATGGATATTGTAGGAGGAACCAAATAGAAACAAAATCTGTTTATTAAATAAATATTGTCCCCGTCTGCATTTTTTCAATGCTCTGTAAGTGTGGGGCCTATGTGTATCATGAATAGTGTTACTAGCTGGTTGAAGATAGTTGGAATTCCCTAAGGATATGCAGTTAACTCTAGCTGGGATCAAACATCAACCTAAAGTTTTGTGGTTTTTGCTAAAATGACAACTAGGAATGCCAGCTGAGGTCAGGCTCCTGAGCACTCAGTTCTGTACACAGGGAAAGCATATTCAACACAAGACCTGTGACAACAAGGCACTCAAAAAAGGTAGAATACAAGCATTACACCAAGAAGCTGCTTGCTCCGTTGACCCATTCACCATATGCTGACTAAGAAAACTGGAATAGTCCTTGTGGGTTACTCAACTCGAATGCCTTCCTTTAGGTGCCAATCTGTTTCTGTATAGTCTATTTGATTCTAAACGTCCTACTTAGTGCAGCTTCTGCTGTTTCATTTAGTAGGCTTTTCTGTTTCACTGTAAAAGAGCAATATTCTGCCATTGATAAAGGGAAAGGATTTTTCCTGCAAAGGGAAAAATGAAGGAGAGCTGTAACTGCTTGCAAGTTTATAAAAGGCTGATAGGACAAGTAGTGATAGGCCTGAGCTTCAGGAATGATGATTTAAGTAAATTGTGTTAGGTGAAACTTTGTAACAGTAAGACTAGTAAGAACTTGGGCTACTTGGCTATAATGCAGTTTCAAGTAGCAGAGCTATTGTAGGAAAAGCCTGGACATGTTTTCACAGAGGTTGGAGATTACTCTGAACAATCTTTTGACATGTTTTTCAGTCCTGTGTCTCTGTCTTTCTTGTCCCTTCAAGGACATGGTGCCTGCTGAAAATTAAAATGTCATTTCATTATTATTGTTCACTATTGATATGTTCACTATTAGTGGATAGAGCACTAATGGAGGCACAGAAGGGCCTGTATTTTCTGTCCAGTTTTATTACTACGCTAATGCACTACTTCATGACCCTGCTGCTCAGAAAGACACAGAACCTTCTGGTGTGCCTTTGTTACAGGGACAGGACACTGCATGGTTCCCTCAAGTGTTAGAAATGCAACTGTCTTTTCATGGTGATTACTGGTTTTGGTGAACAGCTGCCATGCTTAAAGTAATTCTGCTGGCTTATGGACTGCACTGCAGGGGAAAAAAGTTTTCAAATGTTTAGGGGTTTTTATTAATTTTTATTAGTGTGTACTGTCTTCCTTTTATTCATTGTGATTTATTACTGAGTATCAAACCTGCACATTAGCATAAGTACAGAGATACTTTTTATCTTGCCTGAGAGGCGATGACATTTAAAAATAAATGAATAAATTATTTACCCAGCATTGGTGTGAATTTCACTCCTTTTGGTTGCAAAGCTGTGCATTGCAAAAGTTATTTTTGATACTGCAATTGAAGGGGTTTTGAGATTATGGACTAGGTTTTTGGAAGAGCTTATAGCTGCTCTCAGAACAATAGAGAAGAGCTTCCCCATTGAGAACAAAGGGAGCTGTGAGGTGCTGAGCACGTTTGAAACTTCAGCTGTACAGCTTTAGACTGTGCATTTTGTTAAGGATTCTTTCTGAAGGTTCCAGTAGAAAGACTTGGTTTCAGCAGGCAATAGCACCAAGGGATTTGAATTGATGTTTGTTTTTCCTCAGTTGCCCTCCTGGGCAAGCTAGGGCATACTAGAAAGTATAACTACAAGTTTCTAAGCCTAGAAGAACATTTTTGTTTCCAGCCTGAAAATTTTCCACAGCTGCTTAGCACAGGTCTGCTGCATTCACCCCCATTTTTAAACCTCAGCCCCCCACCAATTTAGTATTTCTCACACAGTGTTTGCAGTCGCTTCCCACTGGCAAGACAAGGTCTTTGTCTGCTTTGACAGTGAAGACTACCTTCATTTCTTCTTGGTCTCTCTCTCTTTCCAGGACTCTTCTTCAGCCTTTGGGGCTGACTTTTGAGACATACTGATCCTCTCACTCCACTTTCCCACTAATAAAGTCTTGTGCTGAAGCAGTAAGTGCTTTTCAAGGCTTACTTTCCTGTGAGAAAGTTGAATGGTTGTGGTTTAAAACAGGTATCTGCATTTCTTTGTTGCCTGTTAATGTCACAGTATCAAAGAGCTTCACCACAGACTCACATCTCTATGAAGCAGAAAAAGTACTTTTACATCTACTTTGCAGAAGACATGCAGTACAGAGATAGTACTGCATGACATTTTACTTAAGAAGCAAAAATAAGCACTATCAATATGGTCCAAAGTAAACAAATTATAATGAAATTGTAAATCTAGAATCATTGTAGCTGAACATGTATGTCTAGCAAGGTCTTGAATGGGCTGGTTCTTGGCTCTGCCTGTATAACATTTTCATCAAACAAAGCTAAAATCAGTACTGATAAAATCAACAGATGACATTAAGGCTCCAATATTATTCAGCAAATGATAAAGAAGAGGTCAAAATTGTTGCAGTATGCGTGCAGGTGATTAAAAAACTGCAAATGATGTGCATCCCTGTATGCTTATGTGAAAAGACAAATAATGCTTATTGTACATTATAGGGGGGTGGGAGGTGAGGGAGACACAACTGTCCTAGGACACCGTATTTCTAGAAGGTAACTATGCATTGTCACAGGTGGTGAACTGGATAATGAATGAGGGATGCCCTATAGTGCTTATGAGTCAAGAGACTCACAAATTCCAAATATATAAAGATCAATGTACAATAGGAATACAATGTTCATATTTAAAACAGATTTGTTGCTGTTATGAGCACTACTGGAATGCAGCTTTAATTTTCATGTCTATTGCTTAAGAAGTAGTGGTGAAATTAGGAGGAGAACGGCAAGGAAGATAAGTGAGATGCTGAAAATCAAGCTACTGTTTGTAAACATATTTGCTTATGTATTCTATTTCTTCAAAGAAAGAGTAGATTAAATTGCTCACAGTCTATGAATACCTATTTGAAATGTTGAGAAATACAGTAATGGGTGTCCAGCTATTAAATAAAGAAACAACAGCATACTAAAAAGTTGACTGAAACTGTTGACTAAAAGTTGAAAGTGAGGTTTCATTTTGAGTGATTAGGATGATTAATGACTGACATTTTTGAGCATCATTGTAGATCTACCCCACAATGAAGATTAAATAAGAAAGCATACCTAGTGTAATACCAGAGTTGAAGTCGGAAGGTGAAATTGTTTCTAGATAGCTGTATCATGTGAGTCTTGGGGCAGTACTTAATCCCAAGGCTGGGACGACTTGATATTTTTTCCCCCTCCTCCTTTTTTCTTAAGCTTCCTGTATGTAGAATGCAACATGCTATTTCCAGCTCCACATGTCATGGTTTGTCCCCTCAATACTAGAAGCTGCAGTGGTCTGCTGCATCTGCTCCCTAAGAAAAAAACTAGGAGAACAGTAAGAATTATGAGGAATTTTAGTAGGAAACTAGGAGGCCTCTCATTTCTGCAGTGCTACAAAATTTACTTGTATATTAGATTTTAGTGATAGCTTGCTACTTGAGTATCTCTGTACTGTCCTCTTTCCTATTCATTTCCCCCTGCTATTCTAAAAATTCATTGAAACTCCTAAGTGCAAAATATCATTTTTAATGCTTATTTCATTATTGCCGTTTCATGGCACTGAATCCACCAATTTCAATAAAATATATCCAGAAGGACACTGTGTCATTTTTCCTGAACATCACAGGAGCCATGTTAAAATGTATATGCTAATTGAATGCAGGAAAGCAGGATTTTAAGTTTATGAGCTCCCTCTTGCTTTTCCTAGCTGTTCTGTATTGCCCTTATTTTCATGTCAGTTCCCTGCCAACTTTTTTCTGTATAATCATATTCAGGTATTCAGGATTAGATTGTGGTGTGCACCCATGCTCAAAATTCTTTGAATATGGCCATGATCTCATTTCCTTCCTGTTCTTTCACTGTCACATGCACTGATGGGAGGGACAGTCATTGCCAAGTACTGAATTGCAGGAGGTCCAAGGGGTATTTTCGTTTCTTTCATTAGCCAGGCTGAAGTGCTCATTGCAACCACAGTAAGGTCCAATAATGTGCACATTGATGAGAAAACTGCAAAGCAAACAGAAGTACGACAGCCTTTTGTGTTTGAGATTCAGCAGGCACACAAATCTGAAAGAGCCTCTTCTGCTTTGACATTATCTACAAGTTCAATCTACAATATGCTGATTATATCATAATACAGAAAATTGGTTAATTCCCTCAAGAAATGTACAATAAAAATAATTTTCCCCTTGAACTGCTCTTGCTTTGATTAGATGATGCTATCGCCTTTATTCTTAAGCAGGTGACAAAGAGAGCATTTTTATAGCAAAGTATGTGCATTTATATAAAATCTGCACACTTTATGCATGTACCTTATATTTTCTCTATAAATATTAGCAATGAAGATAATTAGTCAAGCATATCTCCGAGTCACCAGGACTTGTGCAAAACTTTATCATTTGCAAGTGGTTATCAAAGCACCTGAAATTTCCTTCTGCCTTTATGAAAAATTTTTCCCTCCCCACAGCTTGTCTTTGGCATTCCTTTGAGGGTTGTCCTCAGCCAGCGTGTCAAGATCAGCACTGGAATTATAGGTCACCATATTGACTGATGTGTTGGTTTTGCTGTTCCAGTAGAAGCTGTTTTACTAGTTAAATGGGTCTGTTTCATCTGCCTATAGAAGGCAAGAAAGGTTGGCAATGGCAATAGCAAAAACCTCCAATATAAGGTTTACACTCGTTTCTGCATAGCAGAAGCTAGGAATAAGTTGCACATTGTTTTGTCAGGGAAGGTAATTAAGCACCAGTTCAACTTCATTGTTATGTGGATGAACTCTCTAAACCTTATAAAGTCTCTGCTAAGGATCTTACAGACATCAGTTATGAGGTTGTCATGGTAATAAGGAGGTAGAACCCTTGGCTGATGGCATGGAAAAAGACCAGATGAAGGAGACGCTGATCACTGCTTCTGCCTTCCTGATCTCAGACACTGCACATTTCCTGAATTTTAGTGTGTTTATGGGTAATATGCACTTGAAAGACATGTGGCTTTGCTCTTAGTGCATGATGGAAAAAGCCATATATAATAGAATGAAGCTTTTATTTTCTGTATGTGTCCTGTGAAACTTTAAAGCATCTGCATCTCCTACTAAATTGTGTTAGAGGTAGAATTCACATCTGACAAAAGCTCTTCAAATTATGTCATTGGGCATTTTTGTTATAAATTAGCACATACAGAAGCCTTGAGTTGGAGTAAGTATAGATGGCTAGAGAAGGGTCCTCTGGGAGGTGACCTGGTAATGCTGTCTTGCAAAGTGTGTTTACCAAAAAAGCATTCTTAAAAATGATAAACTAGTTCTATAGTCCTGTCCTGGGTTCAGCAGTAGCAGTCATTTTTTTCTTCTTCTTAGCAGCTGGTGTTTTTGACTTGCAGCCTGGGAACAGAACTGATAACAGGGATGTTTTTAGTTACTGATCAAATGTTTAGTCTGACCAAGGACTTTGTGAGCCTCATACTTTGCCAGGGAGGAGGTGAGGCTGGGAGGAAGCAGGGACAGGACACCTGACCCAAACTAGCCAAAGAGGTATTCCATACCATAGCACATCATGCCCCGGATGTAACTGAGAATTACCCAGAAGGGCGAGTGCTCTGGGGGGCTGGAGGAGGTATTTGGTTGGTGCTCGGTTGGGCTGGGTGTGGTGAGTTATCTGTTGCTGGGTGGTGAGGTGTTGTATTCTCTTCCCTTGTTATTTGCTTTATCATTATTATTACTGGTGGTAGCAGCAGTGGTTTGTGTTATACCTTAGGTACTAAACTGTTCTTATCTCAACCTGCTCCCTCCAAGAGCAGGGGCAGGGCAAGAAAGGGGAGGCTGAGTGAGTGAACAAGCTGTGTGGCTGGGTTTAAACCACAACAAGTCCACAGAAGGAAATACAAACCTTGATTAGAACCAAGTGCTTCAGATTACTTGGCTTTATTTGAATTATAAACTTGTAATAGACTGATGTTGATCTATCACAGCTAGTTTGTTAATAGTTCTACTAGTATTATCTCTGGTAGAAAACACAGATGTAGAGAACCAGAATTCTGAGTACCTCTGCATATTGGCAAGTACTAGAATACTGTATGCATGCTGGTACCCAAGCTTGGGAGTCCTTCTGAGAAACTTTCTGCAACAGAGAATTTCTTGCTACAGTTGAAACAAGTGTGATTTCTGCTTCATATTGAGTTTTACAGGCTTCCCTAGCTCTTCATAAAACTTAGAGAAAAGGAATCTGTTATGTAAAAATCTTGGGGTTTTTTTTCTTTTTTCTCTTTTTTGATTTTTATTTTATTTTGCAGTAAGCCATTTTATGAGCAGTTAGTTTTCTTTGCCCCATAGTAATATTTCTGTTGCTGATTTGACATATCTTTTCTTGGGCTAAATAAAAAAAAAGATCTGCTTAATTTCCAGTAGACTAAAGAAAAATAGCATGCCCGCCAAAGACATGTCATGTTCACAGTCAGGTACTTAGATCTGATATTTCTTCAGGTGTACAAAAGTGCAGGGAAGAAGGGCTGGCTGTGGCTGGCTGTGGCCAGAGACAGATTTGCTAGAAAAATTGCCATAGTATTGTCTTCCTTGCTTATTCTAGATTTTCAGGGAACCACACTCATGGTTTCTGACAAAGCCAAGATGGAGTCATAGCAAACTGCAGCTAGTTTTTAGGGGGGAAGATAGCAGTAGGATCCTTAGAACAGTTACTGCCTCTATAAGCAATGTTCCTGATATCAGAAGCAGGAATAGATAGTCTGGGTTTCTGTTTTGGCTTTCTCTGGCAAGAACAGACCAGTCTCCTCTGGCTGGCAGAGGTATGGTACATAAATGAAGATTATGAAGCAACTAAGTTACCCATCATTTATAGGGAGAGCTATCTGTAAGAGCTATGTAATACTTTTGCCTGTAAAGTGACTTACCATCATTTGGTGTAACACATTCTAGGTAAACAGTTTGTTACCATCCAAATGAGTTCATGAGGAACAGCTGAGTTAAAATATTATTCTTGGTTTTTAACTACTTCTGTAATATACTACAGGAATAGTAAGCTGCAGAATTACCTTCCATGAGAACACACCCTGCAAATAACCTCACCCTTAATTCTACCTTTCTATTTCCCTGTGGTTGTATATCAACAATGCATTTCCAGTTTTGATTTAGAGTATTAACATACATTACTGTTTTCAGGGTTGTCAGTTTTCTTTTTCTGAAGAAGAGTTTTTAAAGCTAATCCTACTTCCTTGAACATGACTGGTTTGTTACATCTATTAGGTATAAAGTGGAACAGAATCCACCAACGTGACTTAAAATTAGATTAACTGGAATAGGGTATGTCAAGTTCTGTTCTGGGATGACCTTTGCAATGGACTTCTGGTACACCACTCTATAAAAAAAAAAAATGGCATTATAAAATGGCTTTTTATGAACAAATAAAAAAAATGTTAAGTTATGGAAGGACTTATTTTGAGTTGTTAATTTCTGCAGAGAATATGAAGTATTATTTTGAATGAATGTGAACTTTAGATTCCTGACAGGTGATCTCTCACTGCAAGACATCATAGCAGCTTCTTGCTTGCCCAATAGTTCAAAATTTTGGTCTTGCTGAGACATGCAGATGTTGCCTTCAGGGGCTGTAATTATTTTCAGTTGTACCTCCTGATATAAGTATCTTAATCTTTTAATTAAATCAGGTACGTCCAGTCAGTAAGAGATCACAGCTTTTACTAGTCAGTGCAAAATAACATGAATTGGAGGGAAGATAATATTGCTTAGAGTACCTAGTGTATTGAGGTTTTTCGGGGGGGAAAGTAAAAAATGCAGGAAGAAAAAAAAAAGAACTCCATATGTTTGTGTGATACTGATGAACCCTGAAGACAAAATTTTGGTAATCTAGTGGCAGTGCCGCCAGCAATAATGCAATAGGATCCTCTTAGTGACTGAATACCCCTTTTAACATCAATAATAATTACTGTGTACATTTAAGCAATAAACTAACTCCAATCCTTTATAATTAAGCTTAATGAATTGAATTGTCTTCAGTGTCAGATAGGCCTAAATATTGCCTAAAACTACAAGAAAAAGAGATATAACAAAAATATTTTGCAGGAATGGTACAAGGTTATTATGCCATCATGTTTCTTTAAAACTGTAACTGATCAGAAAACTATATATATATATATATATATATTGAAAAGATATGCAAATAAAATGCTGTAGTTGTATTTTAGCCTATTGTCTCCCTTCACCCCCTGGTTATAGAGGCTTGTTGAAAATATCCAGAACTCCAAAACCATTTTGATGATATGTTTGTACTCTTTAGCTCACTTCCTCACATTATTTCTGAAACTGCTGTAACAGGAAAGAAGTTGTATGAATCAAATAGTCATTAGTAAGCCAGATTTTCAAGGTTTTCCATAACGGCCTACTTCTGTTCATCACTTGACATGAGAAGAAGTAATATTAGGGCCAGCAGAAAGCTCCAGGGTAATATTGCAATTTGAGTTATCTTAAGGACTAGAAAAATATTTTCTTCTCATTCAGTTTTGCAGACCTGATAAAAATAATTGTAATTTAAAATAAAAAAAAAAAAGGATTCTGGACAGGATATTATGGCAAAAAAAAAAAAAAAAAAAAAAAAAAA
>NDXB01019061.1:50981-61857 GCA_002631895.1 Agapornis roseicollis
AATATGAAAAAAAAAAAAAAAAAAAAAAAAAAAAGCTACATTACCCAAAGTTATGGCTTGCAGTTGATTGATCCTCAACATTCCATACAGTCAATAGTATAAAGAAGCATTTCATTAAATGCAAATAGGTTCCAACATGTGTGTAGTATGAGCAGTTGATGAAAGTGGTGGAGGGATGGAAAGGGATACTAGATCATGTAGTTTGTTCTTGTGCTATTAGTACCTGCTGTAACAAAAAAAGTAATAAAAAGAGACTACAGTGTTGATTCCATGCCTTTGATAGTGGAACTTGACAGAGAGTGATCTGGAATCACATCTTTGTCTGACACTGGTATTCTTTTGGCTCATTCAGATGTGAAAGTGCACTGAAGCCTGCGTCAAAACCTCAACTGTGGTAAACTGATGTGTGGACTTTGGTGCACACAGCTGCCAAATCTGAAAAATGTTTGCATTTTCTGTAGGTTTCATGTGCTTAGGTGTGCACTTTGATAACTAGTTAGTGTCTTTAAAATGTCTGGTATTTGTTAGCATCGACTTCCTGGAAAATCCCTTCAGATGGCACTTGGGCTGCCTTAAAAAAAAATAAATCTAACTCAAATCCCTTATACAATCCTCATTAAATGAAAATGTTCAGTCATTTCAATCTCAATGGGAGATTTTTGTCTGAGGCAGGATTTAATGCGGTGCCATTCACATCTGTAGGAATATATTAAAAATTTAGAATGACCCAATATACAAAAATGAAGAACATAAATCATATTATGTCATTAATCAGATTGCCATATGTAGTTTCCAGTCTCTGCTTAATTTGACTGGGATATATCAAAATGTAATGCATCAAGTAAAAGGTATTTTTAAAAGGGATGAATGTAGCACGTACTCCATTACCATTTCTTTATTTTTTTTTTTTATTAATGATCAAATGGAAAAACCTCATTTGCAGTGGTGATGACTTGAAAACTTGGCAGCAGTGTTTTTGTGTTCCTTGTGAAATAAAAAATGTGAAAGGGTATGTGTCCCCCAGAAATGGTAGAGGTTTGTGTCCCTACATAAGTGTGTGTGCATATTCACATAATTTACATAATCCCATTTAAGAGCCTCTGCAAATGGGGCAATGGAAAATGTCTTGAATTACACTTCTCTGGCTATCCTCTGCACTTTCAGTGTAGCGGAATATGTAAAAGTCCAATGAATCAAGTGCTTCATAAGCAAAAGTACCTCTGATTTTTCCATCCTTTATGCATATAGGATTGAACATGTAGCTTTCCTGACTTAGATGGAAAGCAATCATCACTTAAGAAATTGACCAGCCACATCCTGGATTGCAACCTGTTGTGTGATTTTTAAGGTCTTTTTATATGGTTTTCCCTTTTCCATTCTGCATAATACTACTTACTCTGGTCAAGATTTGACTGCATTTTCACCATTCTCATTAGGATTTCTCTATCTTTTATTCTTAAAGAATGTTTCCTAAAGAAATCAACTCATCGTGGTTTTTAGTTCTTTCTGAGCTTGACAATCATAATCATGAAATCTAAAAATGTCAGTGTTGCTACCATGCTGGAAATGGATATAATGAATGCTAATGAACACTTCAAAGGAGGATCTGTTTTATTATTTTGGTTTAAAAATTACAGGTATATTTTCTTGAGTTAAACCTAAAAAGCACATTTGAGATGGGTAAGTTCAGGGAAGAGGTGAAAGGAGATATTAAGTCACAAGATGAGGAAGGCTGTTTCTTGTCATCTTTGTGTAAACATTTGAACTCTGGCAACTTTAGTTGCCTTTTTCTTTAGCTTACACAGACTGCATGCAAGTTTTTGTAGTCGGTTGTACGCTATCTCTTTCTGTCTTCATATTTTATGGAACTTGGACTGAAAATGCCAGCATTGTAAACAAATCACAAGCACTGAATAAAATGTAAATATTAATTTCTAAGTTTAGGTGACAAGTATAACAAAAGCTCTAACTATGGAAGGAAGATAAAGCTAGTTACAGATAGAATTTAGTCTCTGCCTCAGAATTGCTGATGTGATGCTTGAGGAGCTAAAATAAATTTTTTTTTCTTTTCTGAAATCACTGTCATCATTGTGCTTTTTTAAGATAACATTTGCTTTAACTATAGTTTGTTCCTGCCAATGCTTTTGATATTAGTGTTTCAGAAGCCTATTTTCCTAATTGTTCCAAATTACCTACTTCAAGCCATTTGCTTGTATGATCTGCAAAAAGTGCTTAGTGATGTTGTGAATGGGTATTGGTATGGGAAAAAGGCACATAGGTTTTGCCTTGCATTTCAACCTTTCAGCTCATCTCAAGGCATCCTATGAAAAAGCTGCTTCTGAAAGAAAATAGGCAACTATGTGTGCAAGTCAGTAATTGTATTTCCTGGTTTATAGGGAAGTCACCTCTCTGTCTGGTTCAGCTTAAGCTGTACACGCAAACCAGTATGGCCAGAATTGGCTCTGTTTCTGACTTTGCTGTCCTTGCCTATGTAACTTCTGCTACTTTCTTTCCTTTCTGCATCTGCTAAGCATGATCTTGCTCTGTATCATGTGATTGACTTCTCAGCTGTGTAGACTCATGACTAAAACCTGAGTCTCTTGTATCTTTAAATTACAGACTTCATAGCATACAGTTAATTGCTGTATGCAATTTTCAGTGACAAATGGGTATGGTTACCCCTCTCATGTTCTGTAACTTTCTCCATATTGTATTTGCCTGGCTATTGGTTTTGCACTGTATTTGCTGTATTTTTCTATTCCAAGATGATCCTTTAGGATGAGTTGTCATCTCAACATTGTTACATGCTCTTTGCAAGAGGTGTGCAGAGGAGGTGATATGCTCCACTTCCAAGTGTAGCCCATGCTCATCCAACTTGAAATTCAGAACTGGAAACCAGTCTTGCCTTGCTGTTATCTTTATAGTTCTGTTTCAGGGGCTGCAGCTTACATGAGTACTTTGTTTAGGGTTTTATGTAACACATACTGAAGACTCCTGGCACCCAGACTCTACAGAATAGAAAAGAAAATGGAGGAAACAGAAGTACAAAACTTTATGGTAACTTGTTCAGAGCTGAACAGCAGTTTGGTGTTTGAAATGGTTCTTTTTCTCAACAGGTTCATGGAAAGAGTGGGCTATATTATGCTCTTGAGCTGTACTCTGTCAGTGGTACAGGTAGCTTTAAGCTTGTCATTTGCTTGATGTTGTTAGTGATGCAATAAGTTTTCATATGCATGTATTCTTGCCTAGTATATATCATTTGTCTGGCTGAATCTATCTCAGTTTCTCCCAGATTTTAAGCATATATACCACATTAAAACCATCAGTAGAATTTTCTGTTGGGAGATGGCACTTCAAGCTGAGAAAGTGAATGACAAGTAATGACAAAAGTGGAAAGTAAATGCAGAAGTTTCATCATCTAAAACTTACTGTGGCATGGCAGTTCCCAGATGAACAAAAACAATACACCAACATTTCATCACAAATTCTCATCAAAGGTTCAAATAGAATTTTTACATTCATACACTATCATGAAGTATTTATAATTATTGTGCTAGAAAATCTAGCTGGTGATACTCAGAAATCAAAGGATTAAAAATAAAAGAAACATAAATGAATAAATAATTATAGACTCTGTGTATTCTCTAAACTTAGAGTGTCAAAGTTCTTCTGTAGTGGGGAATGACTGGCATTTTCAATTGAGCTCCTTAGGAAAGAAATACAAAATATGCCAGTAGATGAGAAAAACCTTTACTAGTGAAATCAGTAAAAGCATTAGCTCTATAGCTAAATATTTGTGCCCTGGTAGTTAGGAATAGTTATTTTTTTAAGATATTTAGGCACCAAATAAATAGGCAACAGTTTTGGTATTTAGCTCTCGGGATGTGGCCTTTTCTCAGGTGGATAGTTATGTTTACCTGCAGCACATAAGCAATGTGGTATGTATAGATCATTGCTGCGTGAGAAAGTCCTTAATTCTGAGTAAGGGCTTGGGCTTTCTTCATAGGATGGGGGAAGAACTAGGGGAAACAGAAGTTGTTCTTGGAAATCATTTGGCACTCAGCTCCTAATATAATCACGATGGAATGATGGAAGAAGTGCAAGTTGCAGTTTTATAGCCAAGTGGCTGGGGAATGCTTCTTTCTGCTTGGGATATTACATGAGAGCAAGCCATGCTGTAGGGAGGCACACTGGTGGTGGAAGACAGCAAAATCTTTTTGAACAACAAGGCAGTGAGAGAGACGGAAAACATTCAGATATCATTGGTGTCATGAGCCTATTCACTGGATTTGGGATATACCTATCGAGCAGTCTGTAAAGAAACTCACAATTTTTCTGCTGATAGGACAGTAGCAAGACATAAACGATTTCTGCTCAAATTTATCTGGAGCTGAGGAGAACCTGTGTGATATTAATTAATGTATAAGGTATGCTGAAGGTAAAATGTCATCCTTACCTGGATGCCAGTTAGGTTCTGGCAGTGTGCAGGGTGAGACTGCATGCAAATGATACAAAAGGTATTCCTTTTTGTGAAGTGCCACATGCTTAAGCTGATGTTTGAGAATAGACCTGCTGCCTCCAGCACCTAACCAAATGGAACAGAGGTAGCTGAAGGCACTGGCGTGACTTGTAGGAAGTGCCAAGTAACATGGAACAGTTGGCTAGATTTTTTGTTGCTGTTTGGGTTTTTCTTTTTTCATGTGTGGCTTTTTATTTGTTTTCCATTTTTACAGTTATATGTGCATTACCTGGGATATGGTCAAGAGAAGCTCAGCTGCGGAAAATAGAAACGATCTCAAAATGGACAGATTGGTGTGTGGAACAAGGAAGAGAAGAAGAAAGCACGCAGGTAAATGTCAGAATCCTGGCCATGCCTCAATATTTTGATCCAGATAATAGCTTTACCCTGCTAGATCACAGTTTTATAGGAAAAGATTCCATGTTCTTTTATGGTCTAGCATTGCAGCATATCTTGTTAATTTTTCAGCTTCTGGTGACAGCATTGTAACATATAGAATCATAGAATAGTTAGGGTTGGAAAGGACCTTAAGATCATCTAGTTCCAAGCCCCCTGCCATAAGCAGGGACACCTCACACTAAACCATGACACCCAAGGCTTTGTCTAACCTGGCCTTGAACACTGTCAGGGATGGAGCACTCACAACTTCCTTGGGCAACCCATTCCAGCATCTCACCACCCTCACAGGAAAGAATTTCCTCCTTATATCCAATCTAAACCTCTCTTGTTTAGGTTTGAACCCATTACCCCTTGTCCTGTCACTACAGTCCCTAATGAAGAGTCCCTCCACAGCATCCTATAATGTCCCCTTCAGATACTGGAAGGCTGCTAGGAGGTCTCCACACAGCCTTCTCTTCTCCAGGCTGAACAGCCCCAACTCTCTCAGTCTGTCTTCTTATGGGAGATGCTTCAGTCCCCTGATCATCCTCGTGGCCCTCCTCTGGACTTGTTCCAACAGCTCCATGTCTTTTTTATGTTGAGGACACCAGAACTGCACACAATACTGCAGGTGAGGTCTCACAAGAAGAGAGCAGAGGGGCAGGATCACCTCCTTCGACCTGCTGGTCACGCTTCTGATACATCTGAAAAGATGGGGCTGAGTTTCCATGATCAAATGGTAGAGAACTATTTGCAGTGGAGTTCCCTAATCCCAATCAGGANCCTTCGACCTGCTGGTCACGCTTCTTCTGATACATCTGAAAAGATGGGGCTGAGTTTCCATGATCAAATGGTAGAGAACTATTTGCAGTGGAGTTCCCTAATCCCAATCAGGATCTAGACAATTAGACCTGTGACTTTTTCTATAGTAGGTAGTTCTCTCTCTTGGTCATAACAATTCCAGAAACAATTTTTCAGATATTTTAAATTTTTTTAACAGATCTGAAAGATCCTTTTGAATCCCAAGAAGATAATACATATCCCCAGAGTGGCACAATTTCCTTTATTGATGGAGTAGGCTCATTTCCACAGCAGTGGAAAAAATACCAATTATTAATCTGTGTGTTGCTCTCATTTTGTTATGAAATGCTGGATAGGAAGCCAAGGTTAATGGCTTAAGATATGATACAGTTACAGGGTGCTTTAAAATGCCTGACACCATTTTGAAACAGATACTGTCTTTCATATGTCTAAAAACCAGGAATAATATGTACTTACCCTGTAGAATGAGGGGATCAATCCAAAAAGATGATGAGGAAAAGAAGTTTGTTCATTGGAAGACACTGTGGGGTATACTTAACCATCATTCATACATTGGATGAGGCCACAGATGCTAAGGCCAGAATGAACTGTTCTCATCTTATCTGGCATTTATAGTAAAAGTTGTGGAGCATTGTCAGTATTCACAGCTTCCTTTTAAGCTTCATTACTCCTCTAGAAATCTATCTTCATTTCCAGAGTATTTCTGTGCTTTCAAAATGAAAGAACAGAACATCCGGGAAAATAAGAAATGGTTGGGAATGGGACCCATGTTTTGAGCTAAAAGAAAAGCAGAGGATATTTGGAGGAGTTTATAGCCTCATGAATGAATTAAATGTTTGCCCTATATTGACAGTGTTCATGTGCAGAAAGAGTATCTTTAAAAGGAACTGTCATTCTGTCACTTTCATACAGGCTGATTTATGGCTTTGTAGTCTCTAAGCAGAGGCCTGGCTGTTTTGTCCCTAATGTGTTTCAAGAGGTGTGTTTTCTCATCCTGTCTTCCCAGGGGACTAATATTGGCCTCACTGTGTTACTGCTCTGGGTTTTTTCCTGAGATGGGAGAGTAAGCCCTTCTCATTTGAAAGCTTCAGATTCAGGTGAAGATAAATTTTGCCCATGGCTGGGCTCAAGACCCAGATGATGTTACAGCCTAGAAGTCCTCTGTTCCCATTTTGGGCTCTATAAAACTGCTTCACTCCAAAACTCCATTTTCAAGTCATGAGAATGAAAGTGAAAGCAACATATGCCCATAAGGAAATACATTGGAAATGCTTGCAGGTCTGGTCTCCTGCTGATACTGGACATGGTGTTGGAATGCAAGGTTATTTTTTGACAAGGTTTCTGTTATAGTCCTACGTTGTAAGCAAAAGCCTTGAAATGTCTCCTTATTTTCTGTCTCTGTACTGCTCAGGCTTTTGCATCATCAGAGGAATGAAAGTGTTTAACTTTTAAACATGTTGTTGAAATATTAAACAAAGTTTTTCCTGCTGATTGTTAATGCTGTATCAAAGCAGGTTTGAAACTGCTTCATAATCTCTTACATAATGCTGTCATGCTGTTCATGTCACTGATTCTATTTCATCCTGATAGCTGCCACCGGTAGGAGGCTCAGATGTGATTGTAACCATTCTCAAATGCATTTTAAATAAATTTCACAGATCATTTTTAGGCAGTTGTGCTTTCTTCCATTAGAGTTTTTTAAATGGAAATGGAATAGAATGCCTAATTAGATCAGCCTCCTTGTCTGTGCATTGCAACACAGATACTCCTCCTCTTCCTCCCCAAAAGTGGATCATCCTTAAAATGGTTGCCTTTTGCTGGAGTAAAGAGCTAGAACACAAACTCTTTCCATATATTCACTTCTTGCGTACAGATGGTTCCAGAATTCAGTCTGTTATGGTACCTTTCATTGCAGGTAACTCTGGTGCAAAATAAGCCTGCTGTACAAAGCGAGGAGTCTGTGATTGAAATCAATGAATGTTCATCCTCTTCCCAATTTATGGTAGCTGATGAAGGCATTGATTCATGTGGGATTGTGAGATCCTGCTTAATCTGAGTTAGATCAATAACTTGAATAAAACCTTTCTACTTGAGTGGTCGTATCAGTGTGTGAGTGTGCCTGGATATAGGAAGTCTGTGTTTCTTTGGAGGTAAAAGAAAGAAGAATTCTTCAAAAGAGAATCCAGCTCAAGCTGCTGTGGACTGATTTTTCTAGATTATATCCCTCAAATCTCAGTGTAAGAAAGTCACTGAAGCATATAATAATGTCTTTTGGGACAGGCACATGCTCGACTGCTTCCCTGAGACAGAACGTTTCTTGGAATTAGCCTTCATCTAAATATAATTGCTGTGTTCATTTCTACCTTGAGCTTTTCTGAGCAAACTGGTATTCATGGTCTTTGCTTGAACAGTGGTACAAAATAATTGCCTGTTAAAAGGTGAGGAGTCAGGGAATGAAAGAGTAAGGAACACCAGAATAGGGACACACACACACACTTACCCCATTTTTAATTTGATAGTGTATTAAATCCAACAAAAGAATATAAACTCTAAGATACTTGTGTGGCTGTTTAACCAAGAAAGTACAGGTGCAAGACCAGCATCTTTGGGAAATTATGTCATGTTTCTTGAAAGCAAATCATCTCACTTCCTTAATCAAAATCTGTACAGACTGTTTTAAAGTAGTAGTATGGATCTGGAAAGAGAAATGTTCCAGTTTGGGATGTCAAAGGGAATTTTGGGCTAAGAAATAAATGAAAATGATGAAGTCTGAAAGTAGAACTGCCAGAAGGGAAGTTCAGAGGAAGTCCATGAATACTGCAACAGACAAGGAGGATGATGACTGAGAGGCTGAGAACCCGTGTGTGTAGCTGAACTACTCAGAATTGTCTCCTTACAATGATAAAGACGTTTCTGTCAGAATCTAATCAGGACAGCTTTGGTATTCAATCCCCTTTTTTGCATCTCTATCAGTACTTCCTAGTTACGGTGGATTGCTTTGGTCCAGTGATGCACTAAGCATGGAATAGTCAATTAATTGTTAAGTCTAATCTGCTGTCCACTAAATTAAATAGGAGGAATTTCTTCTGACTTTGTAATACACCAGAAAAAGATCCAACCAGTCTAGTCTGTTTGAAGACTGTAGGCATCTACACAGCAAAGACATGAGCTTGTGTAAGACTCTTGACTTCTTGCTTGTATGTTTATCTTTTTTATTAAGCATTCTTTCCCTTTTGCTTTTTGATACAATGCTGTCACTGCTTTGTTATTACTGCACTGATGAAAATTCAAGCCCCTTACCTATCGGAATTCCAGTCATCTGAGAAAGAAAAGGTATATTTATCCTTTAGGGATGTGATGGAACTTGGATTATTGGTGTTCCCACTGCATGCAGAAACACTGTTCATAAGCTTACCATTATGCATGTGAAGGTAGCTCTATAGGATTGGGGCTTTAAGAATTTACAAGTGCTTTGAAAGGTACTCATCACTGCTAATTTTTATTGATAACAAAAGAAGATCCTAGCTACATTAATGATAGGAAGCTGATAATCCACATATTTCTTTTCATGTTGTTGAAGGAAAACAAAAAATCAGGGTCTTTAAAAATGGCAATGAATTGTAAAACATTTTAAATACTAAACAGATTATTGTAGCTGTCACTACAATACTTGTACTGATACTTGTTACAATTATTTCATCTTGATTTCATCTTTTGCAGAGGAAATTCACAGGAGGGTTTTAGTTATTCAAGGTTAGGCTGGGCTTTTCAGCTCTAGCAGAATAATGTTTCACTGTTAGTCCACTACTGGTCACCAAAGCAAGTGCCAGCCTCACAACTGACTCCTTTCTGCACACACAGAGGGAAAGCACAAAAAAATTCTCAGGCTTATTTCAGCTATGCATATAAATCTGTCTGGAAAGGATTCTTCCCCTTCAGCAATCCTGGTGATTAATTAGCTAGCATGAGTCTCTGCAATAGCTCAATCACATTGAACAAGTGGTGTCACATTCTCTTCCTGACTGTGATTATTGCAAATGTCCATGACACAGCAGCAGGTTCCTTCAGTGAGGTCTTTTACTGCCACAGAGATTACAGAACATTTGCTGCTTTCACTTACTACCAGGAACCACAACATTTTGAACAATTTCAGTTGTAAAGCCAGGGAATACATATATAGTTTTGGGATGTACTGGACACTTATCTGCCCTTTTAAGGATCTCAAAATATAGGCAGGATCAAACTGGACTTGCAAGATAGGTATTTTAGAGGTTATGCTTTATGACTGATAATTCAGTCTTTCTGAAAATGTGATTCTACTGCTTATTTTTGTCTGCTGCTGCTTGCTTGCAAACACTAGCCTCTCCTCACACAGCTAAATTGTTTGGCTTCAATGCACAGAGCAAACATTCTCCTAAGATACTTCTTATGGCTCCATGACTTTTTGGCACAGCTTATCTCTGCCTCACATCTAATTCTGCAAAAGCTCAGATCTGGAGAGAAAGCCATTTTTTTTCTAAGAACTTGGAGTTCAGAAAGCTGGAAGTAATTATTGAGCAATACAATTAAATTATTAGTTCATAGCAATGTCACTGGGGTTTGGGCCTGAATTCTGAGAGGAGCGGCTTGAGAGAGGACGCCTGGATCACTGGAGTGGAGCGGAGCAGAGATCAGCATCCAGGAGCCTCACCTCAGAGCGCCAGGAGCCAGCCAGGAGGGAGCCTCGAATCCTTGACAGGAGTTGCCCAGGAGCCGGCAGCTCAGCTCCCGCGGTCCGGTCNAGTGGAGCGGAGCAGAGATCAGCATCCAGGAGCCTCACCTCAGAGCGCCAGGAGCCAGCCAGGAGGGAGCCTCGAATCCTTGACAGGAGTTGCCCAGGAGCCGGCAGCTCAGCTCCCGCGGTCAGCTGACTCACAGGGGGCGGAGCCAGGAGGCTGGGCGGGAGCTGTGAGTGTTTAGAAACCTGCCCAGGCAGCGCGAGCGACCGGGAGTGAGGTGAACATGGCGGGCAAACAGAGCGGGTCGAGGCAGATTGCACGGGCTGGGGCAGTTCGAGCGGGCTGACCGCCTGCTCAGAAGGACTCGCCTGGAGCAAAGGAGGAGGAAGAGCTGCTTGCTTGTGTGAAGAGACGTAGACGGACTGATCGATAAGCTAAA
>NDXB01019063.1:0-25496 GCA_002631895.1 Agapornis roseicollis
TCAAAACACAGCTACTAAAGAGAAGAAAAACTGACTGCAACTGCTGAACCCAGGACACCTAATCTCACTGCTGCTCACTCCCAGTGCCCTTTTGCCACTCTTAAGTGTGAGCAGTTATGATTCTTTACAAAGAGGGGTTTTGTTTTAAAAATCCTTTCACTATCACCTTTATTTCACATTTCTCCAAGCAAAATGCATACCATATTTGAGGACATTTGTGGCTTGCTGTTGAGAGATGCAATATTCCGTAGAGGAGTTCAAAGGCACTCTAAAGTATTTAAAATATGTTAAGTTTTAGAGAGTGGGTTTCAGGGATTTTCCAGTATATATGGACATCTGGAAGACTCTGATTGAAGCATTTGCTGCAGCTGTCTCCTCAGAGGAAATAAGCAAATTCAGAAACACCTATTTCCCTGTCTAACTTTCCACCCACTTCCCATAGTGCTGCCAGTGCCACGGAGGTATATTACAGCCACGGACTGCCCTGTAGGAGAATTCCTGGAGTTTTGGAAAAAACCCAGAGCCAAGAACCACCAGGTATTATTTGGGACTCCCAAAGACTGTTAGCCTGCTCCAACTGTTTAAATGCTAAAAAGGTGATGCATGCATACAAGTATATGATAATATATGCTACTGGTTGACTTTCCTCTTTTTCTCTACCTGCCAAACAAGTCTTCTATGGACTGAGCATCAGCAGGTAAAGGCTCAGAACTGGGTAATAGACAAAGCTGCTCAAAGTGCTAACTTCTTAAAAAGATAAGTAATATTGGTAGGTAAAAAAACCCTCTTCATTCCCGCTAAACATCCACAAAACCTATTCAACAAACTTCTCGCTTGGTCAAACTGCAATAAAGAAAAATTCAAAACAAAGCAAAGTCACAATTGGCCCCCAGCCTGTTTGTCATCTTTAATCAGCTAACTCCTGTGGTAGCGGAGCTACAAATGACTTTCCACGACTCTGTACCAGGCTGCTAGCTGCCTTCCTGTGGGCTTCAAAGGGAAATTCTGCTGGCTGAGTACCCCAACTGGAATCATAATCCCACACAAAGAAGCCCAAGGAGTTTCCCACATTGTTTTATCACTAACTGTAGGTAGTTTATTCCTGCAATTAAGAGCAAGACGTCCACTAGCCAAGGTCAAATAGATGATCACAAGAAGGTTTGAAAGAAAATCAGTTTCAAGTTATTAAAGTATTTATTATTATACAGTAAGTGAATATATCTGGTCTAACTAGCTAAGTTACTACATTCAACATCTTAGTAAATGTTGCACATTAGCTGTTAACAGCAATGACCTTAACAACTGGATATACTTAACTTGTAACTCTCTTTTAAAATAAAATAAATAAAAAAGACAAAGATGTAACTAGACGCTTATTACCAACAAATTAACATACATTGAGATCTACAAAATCCACATTAAAATAAATCAAAGTGAAGACCATGTACAGAATGAGTGACATTTATGACCTGCTTAGTAAGGTTCCATGGGATATAGCCTTAGAGGGGCCCATAGGGCCCAAGACTGCTGGATGATATTCAAGGATCACCTGCTCCAAGCTCAGGAGTGTTGCATCCCAACTAGAAGGAAGTGCAGCAGGAGGGCCAGGAGACCTCCATGGATGGATAAGGAGCTGCTGAGAAAAGGTGGAAGCAAGGACAGGCGGCGTGGGATGAATACAGGGATGTTGTCCAGGAAGCTAGGGACTATGTAAGGAAAGCTAAGGCCCAGTTAGAATTAACCTTAGCTAGGGATGTTAAGGACAACAAGAAGGGATTCTACAGGTGTATTGCAAATAAAAGACGGACCAGGAATAACTTAGGGCCCCTCTAGAAGCCATCGGGTGAACTGGCTACCCTGGATTTGGAGAAGGCTGAAGTCCTGAACGACTTCTTTGCCTCAGTCTTCAACGGGAAAGGCTCTGCCTGCACCATCCGAGTCTTGGAAGGCAGATGCAGGGACTGTGAGAATGAAGACCTTAGGCCCACTGTGAGAGAGGATCTGGTTTGAGATCATCTTAAAAACCTGAACATGCACAAGTCCATGAGACCTGATGAAATCCATCCGCAGGTCCTGAAGGAGCTGGCCAGTGAAGCTGCTAAACCACTGTCCACCATATGTGAAAAATCATGGCAGTCAGGGGAAGTTCCCGATGACTGGAAAAGGAGAAATACAACCCCATTTTCAAGAAGGGGAAAATGGATAACCCGGGGAATTATAGACCAGTCAGTCTCACCTCTGTGCCTGGAAAAATCTTGGAGCAGATTCTCCTGGAAGGCATGCTAAGGCACATGAAAAACAACAAGGTGCTTGGTGGCAGCCAGCATGGCTTCACTAGGGGGAAATCCTGACTGACCCATTTGGTGGCCTTCTACGATGGGGCTACGGAACTGATGGACAGGGGTAGAGCAGCTGATGTCATCTACCTGGACTTGTGCAAAGTGTTCGACACTGTCCCACAAGACATCCTTATCTCTAAATTGGACAGACATCAATTTGATAGGTGGAGCACTCGGTGGATAAAGAACTGGTTGGATGGCCGCACGCAAAGAGTTGTGGTCAATGGCTCAGTGTCCGGTTGGAGGCCAGTGACGAGTGGTGTCCCTCAGGGATCAGTGTTGGGACCGGTCCTGCTTAACTTCTTTGTTGGTGACATGGACAGTGGGATTGAGTGTGCCCTCAGCAAGTTTGCCGATGACACCAAGCTGTGTGGTTCGGTTGATACGCTGGAGGGAAGGAATGCCATCCAGAGGGACCCTGACATGCCTGTGAGATGGGCTGATGCCAACCTCATGAAGTTCAACCATGCCAAGTGCAAGGTCCTGCACCTGGGTCGGAGCAATCCCAGGCACAGCTACAGGCTGGGCCAAGGGGAGATTCAGAGCAGCCCTGTGGAGAAGGACGTGGGTGGTGGTGGTCGATGAGAACATGAACATGAGCTGACTGCCGTGTGCGCTTGCAGCCCAGAAAGCAAACCGTATCCTGGGCTGCATCAAAAGAAGCGCGACCAGCAGGTCAAAGGAGGTGATCCTGCCCCTCTACTCTGCTCTTGTGAGACCTCACCTGGAGTATTGTGTGCAGTTCTGGTGTCCTCAACATAAAAAGGACATGGAGCTGTTGGAACAAGTCCAGAGGAGGGCCACGAGGATGACTGGGGGACTGGAGCATCTCCCATACAAGACAGGCTGGGAAAGTTGGGGCTGTTCAGCCTGGGGAAGAGAAGGCTGAGTGGAGACCTCGTAGCAGCCTTCCAGTATCTGAAGGGGGCCTATAGGGATGCTGTGGAGGGCCTCTTCTTTAGGGACTGTAGTGACAGGACAAGGGGTAACGGGTTCAAACTTAAACAGGACAGGTTTACATTGGATATAAGGAAGAAATTCTTTCCTGTTAGGGTGGTGAAGCACTGGAATGGGTTGGCCAGGGAGGTTGTGAGTGCACCATCCCTGGCAGTGATCAAGACCAGATTGGACAGAGCCTTGTGTGGCATGGTTTAGTGTGAAGTGTCCCTGCTTATGGCAGGGGTGTTGGAACTAGATGATCTTAAGGTCCCTTCCAACCCTAACTATTCTATGATTCTATGAGGCATTACAATCAGAAGAAATATACCTACAACAAATGGTCAGAATTAAGGGATGTTGCTGCCATCAGCCTCAGCTACAGAATAAAAAGCAAAAAGGGAAGGAGTCTATCTGCAGCTGTCAGCTACATGCTGTCAGAAATTCAGTGGCAGATACACCAATAACCCTTTACACAAGTTCACATACAGATCACTATGCCTCTGAACATAACAGAAATTGAATTAGCACTCAGTTCTCTGCTCAGTTTCCTACTTTGCCGCAGGAAGCCAGTAAGCTAAAACTCTGTTGATGCTTTACCAGTGTATGAGCAGCTCTCACTCCTCAGCTGTCCTTTTTACTCGGTAGCCTAGCAGTAAGAACATCTGTCAGGCTTTGCAAAACATAGGTTCAATTTTGTTCTTCGCCACATCTCTCACTCCTGAAGGGTTTTTTAGCCACCAAGTTGTCCTGTGTAGGACCTTCTTGTCTTGAGAAGCCGTTTTCTGTAGCAGAACATACTCCAGGACTTGGGATGAAGGATAGGGAGGAAAGGGACAGGAACTAGGTTATGAAGCTGCATTATTCACTCAAAATCATACAGACAAAGCCAGAAGGTATGAGACAAATGTTTCATGCAATGCAGAGCTGTCCAAGAAGATTACTCCAAGATGAATTCTCAATTCAATTCTCTTACAACAAGTACTCTAAAGAAATCCATCATTCACAATTTACAGCATATAATTCTTTGTCTCTCTATTTGGGTCTCACTGCAGCCCACTGATGAAGCAATGCAAGTGGAGGCAAACAGCTGTGAGTAGGACTCAAGTCCACTTACAGTATATCCCAGTGTTCAAACCACCTTAGTATTCTGGGAACTTAGGCTAAATGTTCTTTCTCTCTGCACAGGACACCATAGGAGTGAAGGCCACATTTTAAGTGTGAGATTATCAAGTCTCATTCCCAACTGAATTCACAGAGTGAGAGTTGATTAAGATGGGTGTTTAATTTGTCCTAGTTCGAGCTCTCACAGTTCGAAAAAACCCTTAGCCTGAGCACAGCCTGAATAGCCACAGATCACAGGGAAACACAAATGTGGCCAGTGGCATAAACCCTCTCTAGTACCCTTTCTAGTATCCTGGTTTCAAGGTCATTCTGAAGCACAATAAGCTCACGTTGAACATCCCCAGGTCACTGGGTTTGGGTCACAGCTGGATGTCTCCAGCAGGGAGACTAACAAATTCCTCTTAAGTAGCTGTAACAGAGTGCAACAGATGAGGAAAAGCAAGGCAAGATCTATACTAAGACATGTTCCCCCCAGCAATACTCACTGCCCTATTACAGCAATACAATAGGGGCCACTAGGTGAAGCACCCCATTGTGGGCAACCACTACATTAATTCATATTTATCTGAAAGATGATGACAGCTGGAGCTGCTTTGTTTTGTGAGAATTTGCCCTGGCTCTCATACTTGAAATGCTCCTCCAGTCAGTTGTATAAAGAGAACACTGGAATGACCCACATACACACAAAGCATGCCGCTTGAAAGACTTTTCAGGTTAATTTAAATCCAGCAAACCCACATGAAAGCACTCAAGGAACAAATGTTTTGGAAGACTTGATCTGTCTGCTTACAATAGGGTTTATGAGGTTTGCTTTAGTCCTGCACTTGCATGCCTATAAGACTTAAAGATGAAACAGGCTTGCGTCTGGTCTGCTCAAACTCAGAATGAAGGAAATCAGACCTGTTTACGTAAGGCTGTTCTGTCAAATCTTTCAGGTTGTGCTGGTGCTCACAAAGCCACTGTTTCAAATATGGATGCAACACACTGCACTGAAGAATCACGCTAAAAATTGACTCTTCAGTAACAAAAATAGAAATCCTTTTCTAACATAGTCTTAAAACAAATACTCTAGAGCCCCTCAGGAGTGCAGCAACAGATCTGACTGCTCTTGTTCAACATGTGATGTGTGCATTCCTGATCCAGAGCAGTATCTTAATCTCCCAACCCTTTTAACTTCAAGCTGCTAATGAAATTTTAAAGATGTTTCAGCATGATACAGAGCACTAAAATGATGGAAAAGTTGGAGAGTCTTTGCCAACTAATCTGGTATATCCTATCATGCTCAATTCCCCAAATCTAAGTGCACACTTGAGCAAACACTTCACTGATTTAATGCATCTGTCTAACCACGTTCCCTTCATCACACTGACAAATTCTGTTCTTAAAATTTTCTTCTCTCCAAAGAAAGGGGCTGCTTCTCTCAAGAGAAAGGCTCAAGAGGCAGTTTTCTCTTTTTCCTATTTCTTCTGCAGGAAGACTGGCTAGTTGGGCTGCAAACAAAAGCACTCTTGCAGATCCCACAGCTTTACAGCGTTCCCTGGCAGTGCACACCTCTTACAGCTCAGGTGCCAGACCAGTGCCTGCTGCCCAGCAATGGTGTGCAAAGATCCAAAGTGATTCAGCTGACTTTTGACAAACAGGAAACATAATAAATGCACAATGCTAAAAACTTAACAGCCATTTTGCTTTCAGAATTGCAGCTGTTATTTACAGAAATGCTTTTGCCACTGATTTGTTACAGTCAGGGCCACAGTGATGCAAAATGCACTTCAAAACTGCTAATCTTAAAAAGCCCCTCATTTAGCAACTGGCTATGGCCTCACCACATTGCCTGCAGTGAAAGAAACTGGCTCTGAAAACTATTTGCAGAGAAACTGCAGACTCCTTAAGTTTTTCCCTAAGGAAACCCACTTTGGTTAAAATTCAGATTTACAGTTGTCAGCCACCTTCTGCTAAACTCCTGGCAATTGCTGACAGACCTCTGGACTCAGGCTTTGGGTTCAAAGCAAACCTGAGCCTATGTCGTGGTTTAAACCCAGCCATGCAGCTCGTTCACTCACTCAACCCCCCTTTCTTGCCCTCTCCTGCTTCCAGAGCGATGGAGAGGAGAATCAAAAGAATGCAACTCCCACAGGTTGAGAAAAGAACAGTTTAGTAACTAAGGTATAACACAAGTCACTGATGCTACCACCAATAGTAATAATGATAAAGGAAACAACAAGGGAAAAGAATACAGCATCTCACCAACCACCAACAGATAACTCACAACACCGCACCAACCACCGACAGATAACTCACGACACCCCAACCCAACTGAGTGCTGACCGACCAACTCCTCCAACCTCCCCGAGCCCTAGCCCTTCCAGATAACTCCCAGTTACATCCTGGGCATGACGTGCTATGGTATGGAATATCTCTTTGGTCAGTTTGGGTCAGGTGTCCTGTCCCTGCTTCCTCCCGGCCTTCCCTCCTCCCTGGCAGAGCATGAGGCTCACAAAGTCCTTGCTCAGAACAAAACATTTGAGTAGTAACTAAAAACATCCCTGTTATCAGTTTTGTTATCAGTTTTGTTCCCAGGTTAATTCAAAACACAGTGCTGCACCAGCTACTAAGGAGGAGAAAAAGTAACTGCTATTGCTGAACCCAGGACAGCCTAACATGCACTCCATGGGTGCAGGCCATGGTTCTGGAGAAGATGAGAAGTCTTTAACTACCATCAAGCAGTTTGTTCTCCATTTTAATCCCCAGCCTGACTGAATTAGGCAAGCATGTAGCTGGGCTACTGCAATCACTAGCTGACACTGATTTCCTGTGGCTGTGGAGAATATGTTCACTGTGAGATTGCTCAAAGGAGCATTTCTGAGGCTGAGTTTAAACTACTGAATTGTTTAAATTTCTTTTAAACAGGAGGCATTGCTAAGTCTCTCACATGCCCACTGCAACTTGAAGTAGTCCATGTCTTACCCTCACACTGCATTTTTCTGCTCCTCCTGAACACAAACAGAGCCTTCAACTTTCTGATTCACTCAAGGGGCCTCAATCCAATTACTGCTACTCCTGACATAGCCAGAGGTACACATTCTGTCTAGATTGTTATGTCTAAGGAGAGCTATTTAGAGGATGATCCCAAAACCAGTGGACTATGAACTTTTGGATCAACTTCATATTTGTGACATTGCTTACTGACATATTGTAGCTCCCATTTAAAGTTAAAAACAAAAACACCAACAAAGAGCAACCTTTCTCCCCTGAAACAACAACGAATCCTCACAAGAATAATTATTTTTAGGCAATAAACAATGTAAAAATAGGAGATGGACCACAAAAAAGACAATGCTTCCAAAATATAAGACTACTAGTACCTTGAACATATAATGGTCTCACTGATTTAAATTTAAGACCTTTTGTACTGTACCACAAGCGTTGATTTTACACCAGTTAAGTTGTACAAAACTGTGCTTTTATATATGACAATTCAAATGTTACTGTGTTTTACTCTGAGCCATCTTTCTGGATGTTTTGCCTTCCGCAATCAATGCCCTAACACACACCAGCAGTGAGCAGTGCTATGCCACAGGATTGTTAGGGAACTGGTGGATGACTAGTAATACTTCAGAGCCTGCATCACTATCTAAAAGAGTAAAGCAACAAATCGCTACCTTCTTTTGAGACATCAGCTTTTTATATAATTCAGAAAATCAGAGTTACAACACTTTTCCAGACAGAACTCAATATAGAACAGGGTAAGTGTTGTGGTTTAAACCCAGTTTCTATTCCTTCCCCCTCTTTCTTTCCTTCCCCCCTCCTTCCTCCCTGCTCCTGGAGGGATGGGGAGGAGAATCGAAGGAATGCAGCTCCCACGGGTTGATATAAGAACAGCCCAGTAACTAAGGTATAACACAAATCACAACTGCTACCACCAATAATAATAACGATAAGAAAATAACAAGGGAAGAGGGTACAACACCACCCGCCAAAAACGAGCCCAACCGAGAAGTGTGAGTGTCCTTCCGGGTAACTCCCCATTACCTCCCCAGGCAAGACGTGCTGTGGTATGGAATACCTCTTTGGCTAGTTTGGGTCAGGTGTCCTGTCCCTGCTTCCCCCTGGCCTCCCCTCCTCCCTGGCAGAGCATGAGAGTCAGAAAGTCCTTGGTCAGAACAAACATTACTTAGCGACAACTAAAACCAGCTATGTTCCAGGGGGAGTCAAACATAAAAACTGCATCAGCTACTAAGAAGGAGAAAAACTGACTGCTACTGCTGAACCCAGGACAGTAAGGCAATTTGATAGTTCAAGTGGCATAATTTCAGCATTCAGCCTGGTATTCATGGACACGTGTTTTCACTTTGAAATGTTTGGAGATCTCTCCTGCTTGATTTCTACTCCAAGTTCCAATCTTACAATCTCCTTCACCTAATGAAGCTCTCTTAAAATAATCTTAACACTTTATTAAATCCTACATCTGTATGTGCCTAGATCATGAGACCTCTACACTGAAAACCCAAACATAAACCAGATCAGAAACACCCTTAGTGCACAGGACAGCTCCATGGCATACCTTTGATTGGTTCAGAAACTGGATAGAAGTACAACTCACCTTTGAACAGTCTGTACCCTCCACTAACTCCTTACTTATCTCTGTTACTGATAACTAGTCTTATACAAAGCTACAAGTGTGACAATAAGGTTGATGGCAATAATCCCACTGCTCCAATTTGCTGCTTCCCAGGATTTATGTGATGGTAATTTACTCTTTTCTGCAAAGCCCAGCAGATGCAAATGGATATAAAGAATGTTAATTAAAAAAAAAAAAAATTGCTTTTTTTTGGCATGACACTGCTGTTCAGTCAAACTGGAGCGACCACACTAATGGTAAATATTTCCTGCACTGTGGTTAAGCAAAAGTTATTTGACGAAGGAGACAGTTATGCACAGCTCACTAAGATGTGCAAAATAGCAGGTATGACAAATTGAGAAATCTTTATTGCTTTCCTCTTCAATTTTCTGGCTTACGATTTGACTGTCATCTGATTTTCCTCTTGGCTGCAGTTTGAATCAGCTATTTAATATTTAATGTTACAGTGGCACTTGAGAACAGTCCTGTCCTAAATCTGTATGCTCAAAATGGCAGCTCTCAAAATCTTAAGAGCAAAATTTAGATGTGCAGAAAGAGGAAAGGAAGCAAAGTACTAAATTTTAAAGTGATGCAGTTTTATAAATAATAAAGCATGTTTATATAATTAGACCAGAAGAGATGCATAATACAATAGGTGTTTTGGTAATTCCTTCTAGGTTACATAGCTTTAATAGCTATGCAACTGTTCTCTTCTGAGTGCTTCACAGACTATATGAAATAAAGCTCTGATAAGGCATCAGAGATTTATTAGCATTGCCAAATCTTTCCCTAAAAAGAGGTATTACTATCTGGAAAGCTTATGGCAAGAGCACACAGAAAAAACAGGTGCTGCTGTCATTTTGTTCCCTGTCTTCAGATCAACAGAACTTGTTTCCCATCAGTAACGTTCAGTGCACACAGCTGACAAGTCTTGGAGAGAAAACTGACACAAAGTCCTTCCAACCTGGACCCCTAGTCCCCATACTTAATAGTGATCTCACAAGTTAACCTGATTACAAACATGGCCTTTCAGCACCCCTTTGGAGACCACAACAGCCACCTACTGTCCCATTCTTTTCTAGTTCTAGAGGAACAAACCCTTTCAGACTGCGTCAGCTTTCACCAAGCAATGCTATCGCAGCCATGATGGCAAATATGTATGCATAACACAACTTTTGTGACAGGCTTTGTGACCAGCCTGTATTAGCAGTTTCCATTTTTTTCTCATGCTGACTGTTACTTTCCTGTAGCATTAATTCATCTGCCTCAGACTGATTTTTAGCCTGGTAAAGCAGATGCTGATCCCTTACGGGTATTGATCTTTCCAGAACTGAGCCAGGTGTTAGGGTTGTTTCTCTATTTCCCTGAAGGAAATGTCTAGCTATGTAGCATATGCTGAGTTTATGCACAGCAACCACATCCCCATTTCCCATGTTCTGCCACTGAGGAGGGGCACAAGAAGCTGTGAGGAAGCGCAGCCAGGACAGATGACCCAAACTAGCCAAAGGGCTATTCCAAAGCACAGAATGTCATGCTATTCCACAACATAGAGTATCATGTTCAGTATGTAAACTGGGGGAGTTTTCCACAAGGGGCCGATGGCTGCTCAGGAATGAGCAGAGCATTAGTCAGTGGGTGTTGAGCAATGGATTGTGCATCACTTGTGTATCCTGGGTTTTACTCCTTTATCTCTTTTTCCTATTATTGTTATTATATGTTACTTTATTTAAATTATTACACTGTTCTTATCTTAACCTGTGGGTTTTGCCTTTATCAAGTTCTCCTCCTGATCCCATCAGGAGGCATGGAGGGAGAAGTGAGAGAGCAGCTGTGGGGCATTTAGTTGGAAACAACCTTAAGATCATCTACATCTGAAGAAAATACTCATTTCAGCTTTTGCTAAAAAGCATGAAAGTATGGTATCAGACAACTTAATGCAGAAAACAATGCATTAAATTCCTGTAAGGGAAAAATATTAAACAACATGGAAGCTAATTCTCCATTGTAACTCTGTGCCTCTGAACAAGACACACAGAGTTCATGTACCTATAAAATGAAAGGTAATAAAGAGTAAGATAAAACTGTGTAACAACATAAATATGAGGAAGAAGAGAGAAGTAAGGACTTGCATGCCAAATCATTCATTGCCATGTATAAAATGAAACTTTTCTGCCACTGCTGTTCAGTCAGTAAGGAAGTTTGATACAGACTGACTGGGACTAGCAACCTGTAGAGAGCAAGTCATACTCAAGTTTGTTTCTTTTGGGAAAAACTAAAATAGGGAAAGATACCAATTAGTTTTGGATTACTGTGCCTGTGCAGTTTGCAGTCTCCTGTGGAAAAGAAAAACCTGCTACAAAATGCATCCCTCGGGAGCTCGTGTTGGGCCAAATCTGTATGGATTCAGTGTGAATTTGGCAAACACTATTTGCTAGTGCTACACATGCAAAAAAGCTAATAACGCTGAAGACAACAGAAATGGGTGTAAGAAGGGTATTCTAAATTAGCATTTTGTTCACATCTCTTTCTCATTTAAATTAAAATCATAGTAGAAATTGGTATCTGCATTTACTGAAGACCCAAAAATTTCATCCACATAAGAATGGAGGATCTGTTCTGAACCTGACTCTTTATGAATAAATACCTGATTTCATAAAGTTATTATAGCTTAAGTAAACATCGCTCATGTCACTTTCATACTGCAAATACATAATAGGTGAAACAAAAGCATAGGTTGGATTGGTAACAAGATGAACATCTTAGAAAAGAGAGCTTTCTAGTAAAAGACAATGCAGTAAGGAGGTGAAAACTACATGGCAAAAATTGCACAAGTAACCACTAAGGCATATCAAAGAAGCAAATGCCAAACCTACAGGATAAAAGCAATGAAAAAAGTAGAACATGCTGTGAAAGGGAAGAAGAGAAATGTTTTTGCTGTCTTTCTCCTCTTCCACTCAGCTTTTAAATCAAGTATCACAGATAAAATACAGAACTGAAAAGCACCATTACTGAGTTGAGAAGTAAATGCAACTTTCACTATTAATAGATAATAACTAGTTTACATTATTTGCTATTCTACTTGGGCAAGAATAGTTTTATTATTGGAAAGTTTCAGTTAAGAGACATTAAAAAAGGCATCAAATGTTGGTAGCAATAAAATATTTTTAACAAGAGAACAAAAGGTATCAGTACCACTTAGGAGAGATCAGCATTACAGAAAAACACACTAACAAATGGTGAAGAAGCAGAAGCCCAATGCTTCAAAAGTAGAAAAAGGGAGAAAAATTTGCAGAAAACCCTGTACTGAATTCACAGACAATGCTCCTCAATCAAGAGTCGGTTTAAGATCTGTGAATCCCATCTACTAAGCATCAAGAGTAGTATTGGTATCTGTAGCATCTCAGACTGAGCCTTTGCTTTCTTAGGTATACATCCCTTGTGGCTCTTCTGAAAAATCCCAGCTTTGTCTCCATGTTCCTTCATTTCCAAGCAACTTTTCTGCAGTGTTTGACAACTTCCTTTAAAGCTAAGGCTGAGCAAAGAAAGCAATCAGCTTCTTCCATAATGAAGATGGTTCAAGGAGTGCGAAACAGCTACTGCAGCTTTTGCAGTTTCCCTTTAGTTGCCTTTAATTGTTACATTGCCACTGTGATTTTGAGCTCGTGTTCACATTATTAGAACTTAGGGAAGAATTATTTAATTTCCATAACATAAAATAATGATGAGCACACACAAGCCACAAGAGAATGGAGACCTAGTTAATTTATTATAACCTTGCTTAATGTGCAGTAGATAATGTTAAGTGCTGGTGTCTTTGCAGGACCAGCACATGAGTTAATTTAAATTTATTAACTGTGTTAAAAACTGTGTCACAGAAGGCAGCAAGGGCAGGGAATTCAAAGTTTTAAGTAATCCAACTTGAGGGAAGAGGGGAATTTCGTAAGATGCAAAATGAAAAGTGGTTACAGCATGGTCTAAAATTACAGTGAGCATGGTCTGAGGCCATGGCATAGAAATCTTTGCCTATCTGCTCCTGCAGAACAGCATGGGAACAGCACTGTTGGTTCCTGACACTTAACTAATGTTTTCATTTTCCCTTAACCCCATGTTTGGGCACTGAGACATCTTGAGACCAAACCCAAAAAGAGACAATGGAGATCATACACCAGATTCACACATAAACCCAGCAGATATGGTAGGAAAGGATTATGCGTCAAACTGCTAACCTTGAGCAATTCTGGGGTCTGTTTCATATTGGTCCCAAACTGAAGTCTCTTGAGGAGCATACTAAAGAGTTGCCAGAAGTCTACCTTCCCCTCCACCAAACTGTTTCGCTTTCTAAAGCAGTGGGATAGCTACATGACAAGAACAGTCCAAGAGCCTGTATTTTACCATTCAAAACTGAGAAATAATGATACAGTTAGATATAGATTGTAAACAGAGCCATAGGAGCAGCTGTTCAGCAGAAAAGCATTCATTTGCTCAGCCAGTGTTAATCTAAGCACTTCCAGAGCTGGCAGCAGGAAGAGATGTAGTTACATACAAAATTGCATGGCACACCATGCCCTGCTCCAGCAGTCTCCCCTCTTCTCCCCTCCACCACACCAAAACCTGAGCTTTCACACTGGATACAAGTATTTCTCATGCCTCCCTTGTTACCTGGATGCATGTATATTTCCACCACCACAAGCAACAGTACTCAAGCATACTTAGGTGACCACCTTGAGACACACAACAGGAAATTCTGACTGACAAGCACCCTATGACTTTATGCAGGGTGACCTTTAACCCCAGTAAGCATAGTGTGTTGCCCTACAAAACAGCTGTACAGCCAGCTATCTGGCACAAGACAGGGCAAATGGGAGGGCAAGGACAAAAAGGTCAGGGAGGTGGCCTTTACTACTCATTAGAGCTGCAACAGTAGCCTGGGCTGCTGAACAGAGCCTGAGCCAGTGTGTGTGCAAGTATGCCACAGCACCAAAGCGCACCATAAAATCATAAAAGGATATATAAATAAGCTACTTGTCCAGCCTGGACACCAAAGAATAGTGAATAGTCAGAGTCTAATACAGAAGGCTCAGAAAGGCAAAGCTGAAGGCATAAACCCTCAGCAAACCACAAAGTAGCAGCTGGGTGTCATTGCCAGACTCTGCCTGAAGAAGCACAAGTGCTGAGCAAGCTGTGTTTTGGAGAAGAGGTAAGTGCAAGATGTTAGTCCTGATTCATCAGAGAACAAGTGTTAGAACAGAATTAAAGTTGCTGTCAGTGGCTACACTATGTTCCCACAACTTGAAAACTAGGACAGCTTGCCAGCCATTAACTCATTCATGTGTTCAGGGACTCAGGTTACCAATTACTGTATTTTATGTAACTCAAGGCAACCAGTGCTTTCTTACCCTCTTTCTCTTGGAACAGGGAAGCCATGAGTGAACCAGCTCTGAACGACATCATAAGAAAAAGCATATTTACCCTAAAGAAAAAGCTTCACCAATACTCTTCTGCACTGACTTCACATGTGGCTTAGAAAAAACTAAATTCCACTCTGTCTACCCTCTTATCAGACAAAGGAATCTGTAATGTACATAATATTGAGCTATTTACATCTTATCCTGTTGTAAAATGAGCCAAGAATTCTGTCTTAGCTTTATATACCCAAAACTGACTCCCAAGTCTTTTTGCACAGCACTGTTTTCCCTGACATGAGTCTCAGTTTAAATTCTTCACTCTCTTTTACCTTCTATTGAGGCCTTGCATTCAAACACATTCCTTTTCCTTTTCTGTGGTATTAGATATAACACTCTTAAGGGAATAATAGGTCCTTGAATGTATCAACCCCAGAAACTATATGTACCTCTTACACTACTGTGATAAAATCACAGTATTTTACATGCTTACTATAGATAACAATTTTCTATAAACATCTTTGCTACTCTCTACACTTTAGTTGCCACTTGTTTGATGACTTCAATTAGTCTCCTTTTTGGCATCTGTGACTCATCTCAATTTCCCTACCACCTGCAGCTATAATAAACTCTTCTTGCATTCACTGAAAGTCACATCTTGCCTGTTTTGGAACAATTTTGCAAACTCCAACTCCCTCCACATCTCATTGAAAACCTATGTCCTCCCTTGCCAAGCTGCACTGCAAATCTGCCAGCACCTGAGGCCCTACCCTGTGCTATGTCCTTCATGCCACAAATGCCATCTACTCACATGGCTCTTCTCAACCTTACCTCTGTGCTTCAGTTTCTGCATGCATGATACTTTGTAGCTAGACTTAAGATTAGTCTTTGCAACAGTTTTCTAAGCAAACTGTTGGATATATATAGTATATATTCTACATGCATATACTATATAGTATCCATAGTGTATATATACTATATCTATTTATAAGCACAATTCCAAATAATCTGGTTGCCCAAGTAAATAAAACAATCTTTCTAATTGCCTGAATTATTGCCTCAGGAGAGCAATGAATTCCATAACAGAAACATGAAATCCTGTTTAATTACTCATGAGTGTGAAAAATTGTTTTCACTATTTTATTTTGAATATGCTCCTTTCCTTTTCTTTTTCATTTAATACCTCCTGGTTCTTGTACAATGAGACAGGCAGATGCTGTTCTCCTTTTATTTTCTTTATACACGTAATCACTTCCATATGCTTTTATCTTGTACTAAGACTACCCTCTCTCATCCACTGTCTCTCTGATCTGTACAACCCTTGTAGCATTCATAGTCACTGTGCTGCTATTTGCATCTGCAAAGCACCATATTGTCACACTACATTTAATGAAAATTTTAATTAAACATGACAATGGAACAGTTTGTTCTGCTTACACCAGTCTAGCAGCACAATGGGAAATAGTGCCAGGCAACCCAATTCTATAGGTTTCACCAGTAATAGATCTATTCCCTTCAAAGACAGCATTTCCAAGTAGTGCAAGAGCTAGCTTTTGTTATTTCCCCTTTCCTTACACTAACACATCATTAAATCCCTATCACCTGATGTATGAATCCTTACCCTGGCATTTCACAAAGTTCAAGGTTGCAAGAGACCAGCTAGTTTGGTTGGGCTCATATACACAGCACTCAGGGCTGCAACACTGGACAGAACGTACCCAGGATCTATTTCACATTCATATATGCTCTGAAACTTTATAAGGATTTGTGGGTTGGTTGGTTTTTTTTGTTGCTGCCCCCTTCCCTCCTTTGTTTTCTTTCATCTCTGCAAGAAGGATCCACATTTCTGAAACACTAATACTGAAGCACTTCACCTTGCCGGAATAGTGTTTTTACAGCCTGACACCAAATGTGCTGCTTGCCCTGTGGCACAATGCAGAGGCACTAGCTCTCCTTGGATAACATGATATCCCAGCTGGAAGAGTCAGATTTGGCAAATTTTATATCCATGTCATCTGTCTGGAGGGCCTGTACTCTCTTCTGGCAAGAAGTAGCAACACCACCACACAAGGGAGTCCAGCAGCAGATCAGTATTCATGAAGTACAGCCCACGAGGGATGAGACTGCCTGGTGCAAAACGAAGCATGACAGTGATCCTTATTTTCCAGGTTTGGTTCCACTGCAAAAGCAAAGTTGACCTTTCTTTTTTTTTTTAGACATTATTTTGTTTCAAGTAAATGAGAGCAGAGATCTTCAAGCTGCTGTTTTTAGAGACACATAGGATGTTGAAAACAATAATAGAACCTTTCAAGTTTGATAATACCAAGAATCCAATTTTGCTATTAGCTATTCTTTCTCTAGACCTTCTACCTTAGAAATCACATCAAAGGGTTATGGTTCCCTTCTAGTGGTTAAGAAACCAAAATCAAACAAGAACATGCTTTTTGCTTCACGAAGAATATATGGCTACTTAAGAGTCACCAATTTACTTTCACCAGTAGTTTTATGACATACTGCTATTTGGATTCATTGACTTGAAGGTTCCCTTTCTCTTTAGTGGAAAGGTACACATTACTTAGTTACATGATGCTCAGTAAAGGAAAAAAAAATAATAAAAGCAATCAATAAAGACCTTCAAAAAACACCACTGAAGTGGTCTTACCTCTGATGAACCCTGTCAGACTCAACTTCTACTGCTTTTTCAAGTGCAACTGGTACAAACCAATAAGGACTTCACATGGGGGGGGGAAGTGGGGGGGCCGGTATCAAAACTGTGGATGGGACTCTGTATGTGTGTAATAAACAATTGCTGGTTCCAATAAAAAAAAACAAAGCAAACCAACAACTTGCCAGCCATGAGGTTTATTCTAAGTGAGATAATTTCTCTGATAATTAATTTTAACAGAGCACACTCTTTTACAAAGATAGGTCATGTAGCATGAACTACAACATAAAGAGGTGTTCCTCTTTTCTTTTGATAAAATAAGCTTGTCATACAAGAAGTGCACAGACAGCAGCAGCAAACAGTGACACAGAAACTTCTTCAAAGTAAAGCAGGGTGCCCCAAGATTCATTTTGCAAAGTGCTACACTTCACTAAGTGGAACTGAAGAAAAATCTGTGTTCCCACTGTTTAGTCTTGACTTGATGGTCCCCTTGGTTAATAGAAGTTAGCTTGGGCAACTTCTCAGCTTGGCGCTGGCACTCAGAGAAACTGGATCAGTCACAGCTGGAAAGACAGCTTCCTTGGCTTTCCCTTTACAGGTCTGATTTAGCACAGTGGTGTTTTGAGTTAGCAGCTTTGGGAAAACCACCTTATTGCCTAACCAAAGCCAAAGCAGTTTCTTAGCTGTAAAGCCAGCTATTGTACTTGAAGGAATACTCTCTTATTCTTCCTGCACAACTCCCTTTGTTTTAAGGCCATAGTGAGGAAAAAGGAAAAGAAAAAAAATTAAATAAAAATCTAAATCCAAACTTAGAGAGGCCTACACAAATGTACACTTCCCACTCCTCAATGATACCACACAACATTGCGTTTTTCAGACCCCACAATCAAATATAAATCAGCAGCTCCAGTATTGCTTCTGTGAAGCACCAATGATCTTTCACTCAAGATCATGGAAAGCTAACTGAAATACCGAAAAGTCATTAGGATGAGCAAGAAAAATATGCAAATGACTCACCTTTTTCACCTGCCTAATCATTTATCAGTCCTATTGATTGCTTCAGTACGAAGTGTTCCAGAAGAAATCATGGCAATTACTTAGAGGCTTCCAGTACTCTATGCCTCATTGCAGAATTTAATGCTATTTCACAGAGACTTCCAGAATTTTTGGATTTTCCTTGATGCTTTTTCTTTCAGGGAGCCTGCTGTTCTACGACTATCTGTCAAGAACACTTGTCCCAGGAACACCCAGGTGCAGCATACAGCCAACTGTAGGACATTACAAGAAGGAGCAGCAGAACTAAGTATCTGCCCAGTTAAGAACATTCCAGAATTATAATAGCAAGGAAAACCTCTAACTTTTTATCAGCATACTAGTTAGGTGTGCAGTTTCCCTTTCATGATGCAGGTAATTGAGCTACCAAGGCTTTCGATCTCCTGAACAGACCAGAGCAGCAGATGAGAGGTTATGCCTCCTATCTGTGAGAGTGTGAGAAGCAACAGCCATTCCTGCCCCATGGAAAACAGCAGGGGAAAATGGGGGAGATTTGATAATTCTATCGCCATTGAACAGTAACTGTCACACTCAGACCAGAGAATGTAGCACAGCTTTACAGACCTATCCCCTTGTTCTTTTCCTGGTCGTGAAATGCTGATTGCATGTAGCTCTAAGGCAGCTGAAAACCTGTATTCATAGATTAGAATTAAAATGGACCTCCAATACCATTTTACCACATATTTTTGCTTGCATCTCAAAGATTACTGTATTCAGCAGTATTTTAGAAGCTGATTTAAGAGGGCCTGAGGCTATTAAAAATTCAGAGCTAGAAGCTTTTTGATGCCTATTTATTTTCTAGTGCTTTATTGCTAAACACAGCACAGACTGATGAATTCCTTCATGTGCTTTGTGAAGATTTGTATTACCACAGTTCAGAAATTCAACAATCAAGCAGCTGTCTTGATTTCTTTCCATTGCATAGTTATTTTTCCAGTGCAATTCTGTAGGAGAATTACTCTGCTAGTTGAGAGAAGCAATATGGCCAAGAAGTTGCAAATTGCCCCTAAAATTTTCACACAAATGTGCATGGCAAGCAAAATAACAAAACAAAACAAACAAACAAACAAAAAAAAAAACCCAAAGGAGAACCTGTATACATTTGTCTCTATATACACATATGCACATACACCCATATATATACAGCTATAGATAGATAAAATCTCCCTAAAAACATCATGCATAAACACAATGAAACACAGTTTCAATTCCTTAGCAAAAAGAATATGTTCTAGCTAGGAGATGAGACAGAGACTCTTTTCTCCCCTACATCAGAACTAAAAGACATCCACTTACAGACACTTTAGTATCCAAGCTTCTTCTAGAGAAGAATGGGGGAGGCAGGAATAAATCTTTGGCTTTTCATTTGGCACATTTCCATGTTTTCACATGCAGAATGTTGCATAAACTCAAAAGGCTCTCTTAGGCCAGCCACTTCTTTGAAACCACATCTCTGATAATCTGCTTGCTTAAATGTACATAGCTGTAGGACAGACTAATCGTGAGCCTGATGACATTCCAAAGTTCCAGACTAACAACTTAGGGCATCACAGGTTCTTTCACTTTGCTCTGGACAACAAGGGAGAAGAACAGGTACACACTGGTAGCATGAGCAGCAATGCAATACACCAAAACTGGGAAGAAACTGGAAGTGGTTTGGAAGTCACTACTACATTGGCCTTCTGCCTCATCAGACAGTAACAAAGAAGTTCTTGGATCCTATATTCTATCTGGCCATCAGCAAAGCCACCATTCATGGTCTTCCAAGAGTTACATCCCCCCAGTTGCCTCCAGCATACCTTGAAGCCCTTTCCCCACTAGATTTATTCCATGTTTGGAATTCCCATTGCATTAAATTAAGATGCAACATTCTTCCTTAAGGCATTTTTGGGAATTTATTTGTGGTCAGACGCTTTTTTTTTTTTTTTCCCCTGTGCTAGAACTATTCTCCAGCATAGTTGTTCGGGCATTTGATCCAATTTATATCACCTGCCTATAAAGACACTGGCAGTCCTCTCCAGAAACAACTTTTAGCATTGCAAAGTACTGCAGGTGCTTTCCATGAATAACATAGAAACCACGTAAGCTTCAGAAAAGACTCAAGATAATGCACTTTCTGTGTATTCTCATGCACTGTATAAAGAGCAGAGTACTACTACTATTGCTCAGGAGAAAGCTTGTCTTTCCTTGATGTTAGGCTGTGCCATGGGGACAGACAGAAAGGAATAAAAAGCGACAGAAATGCATGGTGGTACAAAAAGGCCAATTTGCACACTCAGTTCACCACTCTTTTTGTTTCATTATGCACCTTGGATCTTTCAAGTTGAAGGAAGGAGCAAACTGCCTATATTCCCACAAGAGAAAGAAAAGCTCTCCCCTGTAGCTAATATAATAAAGTAAGTGCCTGGGCATTACATTCTGAGGTTATGCCCTCCTGAGGTGGATGCCTTTCCTAGCAACTGCAAACACTCTTCTGCTAACTCCAAGCGTCATGTCAGAGTCACCAAATCCTTGAAAAACAACCCATTGATTTGTTAGTAAAATAACCCTCAGCATCCCATTTATCATTGTCTTTCTGACTAATACTGGATCATGAGTCATCACCCAACGAAATTATCTATTGCATATAGATACTAATAATTCTAACATCTGAAATCTTAAGCAGGTATGCAATGCCACTGAAGTCTCACCATTACTGGTCTCCAGAACTCCAACAATCAAATGGTGCTGTCTTTCAGACTGCCACACAAAACTCTATGGGGTAGTTGCTGGTTAAGGTTCCTGACAAGTAATTTATTTTCACTACAATGCTGTGGCAAAACCAGAATCTACAGACAAGAGATTTTATTACTGCCTTTTCTTTCATGTACCATCATCTGCTAATGCCCAGCACATACAACAAAGGCTGGCAGCAAAGGAACTATTCCATGTTTAACTCTGTTTAGGTCCAGAATTGCCCTTGCTTGAAACAAAAAAGAAGGAAAGGTGTTGAGAAAGTGAGAAATCAGGGCCAAGAACAATCTGATCATTAAGTTACTGGTTTAGTGTGCTTGGGCCTGGATCTCAAGTGTCGTTTGTCTCAAGCAAGCATATTTGTCAGAGTTTCACTCTCAGCCTTTGTCTTATTGGAAACTCTAAGCCTTTTTCCTACTGAAGCTCCTCTACCTTAGATAGTACCCACACTACTCATTTGGCAAGTCAGATAAGGCAGTCAGAAATGGCCTACTGACCTCCTGGCACAGCCGCCTTCTCTGCATCATGGAAAAGCCATTCTGGGCCCAAGGCTTACTTTTTCTAGCAGCATTGAATCATCTCCATATAAAAAAGAGTTGAAGTTCTTTTTAAGCAGCTCAACATTTGCTGTGGGTTCTGCCACTTTTCTTCCCAAGTCACAGCCAATCAATAAAGTTGCCAGAAAAACTGAAGTCTTCTCTGAAAGGACAGCAGCAGCTCAGCAGTTGAACGTGTAGGTGGGGATCACTGTCATTTTTCTTGCTTTGTGCCTGCTTATTATGTAAGGGCACATTTTGTTCTGTTGGGGCTACAAACCTCTCCACTGGCATGCCAGTTACTGAAGACTCAGAGTGCTACTCTTCCCACGACTGTCATGGGAACATGTGTTTCATGTCGCCCAGAGCTCCAAAGAAGCTGCACATATAGACTCTTCATCCCAAAAGCCACCACATTAACAGCTGTCAAAAAGCTACAGACGTCATACAGAAGGATTTCTTTGCTCAAACATACTGAAGTGAAGCACCTCACTCACTGCCCTGACAGATAAATGGTTGTGTAGTTAAGTCTAACACCCATACAGAGGGAGGGGAAAAGGGTATTCCCTGGCTTCTCAATGCTATTCTGACTACCTGCCAACAACACCACCCAACATGCATCACAGGACAGCTAGTGGCACACAGCACCACTGGAAATACTCTTGGGACAATGCACATGTAGTTGGTTGAATAACACCACGTTATCACAGCACCTTATATGCAGAGAGATGGAGAGGCAATTCCCACTACAACTTCTGCAAACCACAAGCAGACAGAACCTGAACTATTCACTTATTATTTATGCCACTTTGCTTCTTTTTGGACAAGCATTATCATTACTATTAATTACACATATTGCAGTAATGCCCAACGGCTCTTTCTAAATGAAGCTGGCACTGAGTTCTACCAGCGCAAGTTAATGACATTCATTACAGCTTGACCTTACCTTCCAGTTTGCATGCATAGTCTCATCTGCATGTCCTTCCACAACATATGCCACAAAGGAGCAAGTTCAGCACCCATAACTTTCCTGTCTTAGCCTGTATTTCATGGTGTGTTTAAGTTTATTCTACCTCTAGGTCAGCCAAAATCTGCTGGCACTAACACAAAAGAGTGAAGTGTTTGACCTGTTACAGAATCAGGTAAATGCACCACTCAAATATGCTAGCTCTAACAGTATTATAGTTTTAATTTTTTCCCAAGGTTTCCTACAGGCTAAGCAGACAAGTGCATACATTAACAGCTACAACCCTTGAAGAAAACAGGTTGTTCTTCACTGATCTAAAAAATTAGTAACTCTAAGACCATCAGCTGCTGGTTAAGCAGATGTTTAGCCACACCATCTCCCTGCCTGTCTTTATTAAATCTTAAGTAAGGTGGCCTTCAGCTGTAAATACCAAGAAAAGGACTTCAGTATTCTGACAGCTAAGTTCCTCTGTTTATTAAAAGACAACCATCTTCAGACAATTTATTTTTCTTCTTTTAAAGTAATAATAAAAAGGATTAATTCTCTGTGCTAGAGATAAAATATACTTAACAGTAACTCTTCTGATTTCTCTCCTATTCAGTCCTTTGGTGAAAGTAAATATCAGCTGCTGCTTGAATAATATTTCATCTGTGGTTTGGCTATAGGAAAAAATTATGAAGCTTCCTGTATGTCTCCACAGGAAAATAAATTTTAAGGAAAATACTTAGGAAAACTACAAAAGGAAAAAGATTAAACATATTTGGGAAATCTGTATGAATGATAAAACTGTATATCACACACACACACACTCCCCTCTCTCTCTGGCTGGCCTGTTGTGTTTTAGTAATTTCTTTATTTGCAGTTTCTTAAAAAAAATAATTTAAGAATTGTTAAGAATAAAAAAACCCAGTGCCACCACAACCAACACCACCCACAACACAAAACTTGGAAAACAAGATGAACTAAGATTTGCCTTCCAACTTAAGTAGCTTTCCTCTAATTCTGCTGACACTTCTACCTAACACTTCTTTCCATGTCAAAAAAAAAAAAAAGTGTAACTAGAGTTTTAAAGGCAGCAATAGCACAACTACTTGACCAACAGGTTATAATAAAGCCAATACTTGTTTATGGCCTCTGCAAGATTTTGTGAATGCTCCTTCCCTAGCAGTATCACAGGCCAGGTTGGACAGAGCCTTGGGTGACATGGTCTAGTGTTCGGCATCCCTGCCCATGGCAGGGGGGTTGGAACTAGATAGTCTTAAGGTTGTTTCCAACCCTAACCATTCTGTGATTCTATATTCAGCTGGCATGGAAACATAAATACTAAAACCAATGAAGTCTAATTAGAAAAATGACCTTTATGTGGATAGCTTGTAGAGCAGCTGGGTGCTGGGAAAGATTCCTTAGAAGAAAACACTGGCAGCTGAAACTTCCTAGAAAGCATAGGAGCCTTTAGCTTCTCAGAGTTCAATGCACCTGAGAAAATGGGGTACTAAAGGGAATAAGCCTAGGATGAAAACAAACAAACATGGGGTTTAATAACCCAGCTGACTTTTATCTTTGCTCCTCCATCTCAGATCTCTGTCAGGTTGTATAGCTAAAGGTGGTGCTATGAAGATGGATTCCAACCCTAGCACTAAGCAATTTGTCTTAAAAGATCAAGCTGGCATCCTGACAGTATAGAATCACAACCACCTGATTTTTGACAGCTTTTCAACATTGAAAGTACATGAAAAGTACAATGTGATTCCTTTGGAAGAAAGCAGATTGTTTTTCTCATTCAAGAAGTTGTATTCTATCCATTTGTATCATTTCTACCCATCTACAAAAATACCCATAAAGAACAAAGGAGGAAACTGATGAGGAGACAAGCTCAACAAGGCTCAAGAAGAGAAAAAGCATCCTTACATGCTCTCACAGAACTTCGTAAGAGTGCTGGGCTTTTCCTGGTTGCGTCTTTGTCGAAACCAACGTTGAATGCTGCGTACATCCCAGTCCAGCTGCTTGGAGAGGCCCTCCAGCCTCTTCTCATCTGGATGCTACAGAACAGAGAAGGATAAACATTATGTCTTTACCCAACTGAAGTGAACCACTGTAATTGCCTCTTGATGTCTTACAAGCTGCCTAACAGATACATGGATACACAGAAATAAAATTAGTTTCACAGAAATTTCTGCTTACAAATCCACATCAAAATAAGCTTACAGTGACTATTATTAATCTAAAAGGACACATGCTATAATATTGCAGGCAGGTTATTACTATTAAGAAACTTAAGGAGGACAACGGCATGAAATCTTGCATGAAACTAGGAAAATGATGAGAAGTAGAGATTGAATGCCATGCATTTCTCAGACAGTGGGGTTTTGAAACATCACCCTACCCTGCATGCTATGGCCTGCATCCCCCTGCATCAGGATCTTTGTCCTATATATTGTTGCAGTAATGAAGATTATTTGACAGACATGGAAAGAAGATATATCCCATGTTTGTACATGTTCATGTTAAAAAAAATGAGATCATTAAAGAAGTAGCAACTTCAAAAGGAAAATCACCTTGACAACAGGGTGAAATGTTTTTTTTTTCCTGTAAAATTTGCTACACACAATTATTCTCCAAAGCAGCAAATGCAGAACTCTCATTCCACTACAGTGGCTGTAAACCAGTGCAGATGTAAGGCAAAAAGCTACAGTTTGAATAGTATATGGACAGGAGCAATACAGGCCACATTTCCAATTACCCAGCAATTCTACACATACAGTACTGCATGAGGACTATTTATCTATTTTCTCCTGATCACATTATTTTTTTAAGGAAACAAGAAGCTTTTACAATCTGTTTTCTGGAGTTTCAGCTTTATTTCTGCAAGCCAGTTACATACATTGAATGAGATACAAGAGCTGCCATTATAAAGACTTCTTTGAATGTTCCAAGAGGTAAAACAGCAAAGCTTTTGTCAGGCTGAAGATTCATCTATCGGTTTCCAGGAAAAGACAGGGAGGAAAGGAATAGGAAGGGAAGGGATAACAGAAGGGTAAAATATTCACCATCCATCTCAGGAAAAAAAAAAAAAAAAAAAAAAAAAAAAAAGTTTTTTAATAAAAACAAAAAAACAACAAATT
>NDXB01019063.1:25599-36705 GCA_002631895.1 Agapornis roseicollis
AAAAAAAAAAAAAAAAAAAAAAAAAGAAGGTTTTCTCATCAATGCAAAGTAGCCACTATTTTATCAATGGTAGGTTAAGAAAAACCATTCTCTGCACCTTTTGAAAAATCCAGTCAGAGTTTGACTAGAGAGAACTGTTGCACGTGACTCAAAAAAACAGACAGCTAGGTAAATCACTCAGTTTCCTTGAGAGCAGCTACAGAACAGCCCTACCAAAACCTCACTGGAAAGCAAATACTTTCTTTGGGAGCGCCTTGCACTTGTCTCTATGCACTGGGTGCTGGAAATGTGTGCCATCTCCTAACATGACTCTCAGACTTCCTTTAGATCACTTCACACACCCAGGCCCTATGTTGGACTAGCAGATTCTGCGAGGAAAAATAAATTTAAATAGATAAATAAATAAATAAATCCCATTTGTTCTTCCTTTAGCTGAATCTGGATCAGAGCATGTGTGCTGCAGCAGCTTTTAGAAACAAGGTATGTGTGATTCCCTTCCTCAAAACAGGACATAAACCGCAAGTGTCGCAGTGATCTCAGAATAGGGTAGGAGACATGAGCAAGACAGATCCACAGCACATTTTACTGCTCCTGACACTGAACCCAACTTTGCCTATGACTAATACTCTCCAGAGTTTAGGCTGATGCCTTTGCTGTGGTGTGCTCAGCTGTAGCCTGAAGCCAAGGTGGCTCTGGGAAGTCATTGTAGAACTTCATCCTTCCAGCCTCTGCAGGCCTTCTCGCTACAAAATGACCACTGACCACTAGGGTTTTCAGTGTTCCTACTGACCACTGGGGACTTCAGGACATCTCATCACTGTTCACTGCTATGGAAAAGCTCAGGATGCTGCAGAAGCATGGACAGTTTTAGTTGAGATGTCATACAGTGAGAGTTGCAGAGACAGAGATAGCAGCAGCAGGCAAACACCTGTACTGTGCAAAAAAGTCTGCAAGCTTCAAAACATTTTTTTTTCAGGTTCCCCCCACTTTTCTACCACCCCATCTCTCCAAATTTTGAAGGACATTCATCACAACATAAACAGCTAGGACACCAGCAAGCCACCAGCATCCCGTGCTCAGGCAGCTTCCCTAGGAGGAGTAGCTTTGAAATTTTATGGAAAACAGTAAAGCAAATCTTACTGACTCACAATTCTCTTTCTTTTACTTAAAGGAGAAAAACAACAAAATGACAACACAACTAAAAATAACCCAAAAACCCAACAAAACAAACAAAAAAACCCAAAAAAACAAAACCAAAATTAACCCAAACCCAACCCCCAAAAAAACCCCCCAAAAACCAACACCCCAAACCAAACCAAACCAAACCCATACAAAGCCATCAAAAATCCCAGAATGATTTTTGTTTTTTAATTTCTGAAAGATAAACAGCAAAACAAAGTAGGTGGCCATACGGCACCTACACAGTATAATAACTTTGTTTTGTTTAAAAGCTTACAGGAAACATCATGAAGGGATGCACAACTGCTCCAACTGGCATACAATAACAACCTTGCCATTTCCATGGTCTGATTTTAGCTGTAAAAATGCAGCACTATATTTATCAGTTAGCTTTGTTTTATTCAGCTATGGTTTATAGTGCTGTCTCCCATTTTATAAGATAAATATTACAATTAAATACTCTACCTTTGTAATAGCTGTGAAAACTTTTTCCAGAATAGCATTAGGTTGAGCTTTCTGTGGTCCATTGGCTTGGACTTTAAGGCCTAAGGCACATGGTTTAGCAATGAACCTGTGAAAAACAGAAGAATGGAAAAAGGAAATAAGCTAAATCTTTCAGTTATTTACTCCATTTCTGTTATCAAACAATGATGTGTGGTAAACATGCAAATATTATAACCCCACCAACAAAAACAATACTTAGCCTTACAGCTCAAAAGCAGGCTCATACACACACTTTCATTGCAAAGTAAGTAACATCACTTTGAAGGATGAAAGAGACTCTGCAGAGCACATGAAACACAGAATTTTCTTTCATGTTGTAAAAGAGAAAAGACAGAACAAAACCATGAGACAAATTCCTCCTAGAGAAGCACCAACTAATCAAAAGAGCAGGGCAGCTTGCAGAGATGAAGAGCACATAATATTCTCCATACAGAGCCTTTTTCATAAATTGGTTTCCAGAGTAGCTACTGCCTTGGGACTCCTTTTGCACACTGGAAATTCAAAGCAAGTCCTTAAAGGCAGTAAGCACTTAAGCTGCCCAGTCAATACAATTTTCTAAACGATAAACTTTAAACAGTGTTGAGCCATGCCTCAAAGACTTTGCTCTTCCTCCAAACTCTTCTGCTGAAATATGAAGCTCTCACAGATCCAAACACTCATCCATAAATTCATCCAGTTTATAAACTGGGTGTCTCTGGTACATTTTCGAGATGAATTGCATAGCTTACATTACAGACATTCAAAGATCATTCCAGTTCCCTGTTTATCCAGCTGAATGACCACAGGTTCTTAAAAATCATGGAATTCTTATCCACACGCAAGCCCCATTTAAGCAGTGTTTTAAGCTACAACTGCTGTTTCTGCTATGTTTAATACAGCACATTTGACTAAAGAGAATTAAGTCCTAAGCAATGTCACAGTGGTTACAGCAATAGCATTTCGTAAAGAAAAATGGATGATGCCAGACCACCTTCTTTTTCCAAAGAAGAATTCCTGGTACATTGATAATATTATAGAATTATAGAATAGTTAGTGTTGGAAAGGACCTTAAGATCATCTAGTTCCAACACCCCTGCAACACCTCACAGTGAACCATGCCACACAAGGCTTCGTCCAATCTGGCCTTGAACACTGCCAGGGATGAAGCACTCACAGCTTCCTTGGGCAACCCATTCCAGTGCTTCACCACCCTAACAGGAAAGAATTTCTTCCTTATATCCAGTCTAAACCTCTCCTGTTTAAGTTTGAACCCATTACCCCTTGTCCTGTCACTACAGTCCCTAATAAGGAGCCTCTCCCCAGCATCCCTATAGGCCCCCTTCAGATACTGCAAGGCTGCTATGAAGTCTCCACGCAGCCTTCTCTTCCCCAGGCTGAACAGCCCCAACTTTCTTAGCCTGTCCTCATATGGGAGATGCTCCAGTTCCCTGATCATCCTCGTGGCCCTCCTCTGCACTTGTTCCAACAGCTCCATGTCCTTTTTATGTTGAGGACACCAGAACTGCACACAATACTCCAAGTGAGGTCTCACAAGAGCAGAGTAGAGGGGAAGGATCACCTCCTTTGACCTGCTGGTCACACTCCTTTTGATGCAGCCCAGGATACGGTTGGCTTTCTGGGCTGCAAGCGCACACTGCAGCCGGCTCATGTTCATGTTCTCATTGACCACCACCCCCAAAGTCCTTCTCTGCAGGGCTGCTCTGAATCTCTTCTCTGCCCAGCCTGTAGCTGTGCCTGGGATTGCTCTGACCCAGGTGTAGGACATAGAACTCATCATGGTTAAACTTCATGAGGTTGGCATCAGCCCACCTCTCAAGCGTGTCAAGGTCCCTCTGGATGGCATTCCTTCCCTCCAGCGTACCCACCCAACCACACAGCTTGGCAAACTTGCTGAGGGCACACTCAATCCCACTGTCCATGTCAGCAACAAAGATGTTGAACAAGACCGGTCCCAACACTGATTCCTGAGGGACACCACTTGTCACTGGTCTCCATCTGGACACTGAGCCATTGACCACAACTCTTTGTGTGTGGCCATCCAACCAGTTCTTTATCCACTGAGGGGTCCACCTATCAAACTGGTGTCTCTCCAGTTTTGAGACAAGGACGTCATGTGGAATAGTGTCAAATGCTATTCCTACATGAAAGCCAGTTCTAAAGCCTAAAATAATTTTTGGTGACTATTTGCGAGGCAGGTGGGAAGTCATATATCCAGACACATGCAGTGTACCAGTAAACTCATTATTTGATCCTTGTATGTTACAAGAGAAAATAGCTCAAAACAATAAGTTTTTAATTATTTGTTCGCAATCTGGATTGACAGTAGATTGCAACTGTACTGCTAGCTCCATAGCATCAACCAAACCAATGGCACTGCACAAGGTATAAACTTCCTGCTTTAGGGTTAAGAGTTTTGGTGATAACATATATGTACATAATCTAGCCACACTGGAAACCTGGGTGTACAATGTGACAAAAGAAGCAAAAATTGTGTTGTCTGGTTCAACAGAGACATAGCCATGCTGGACATTGCTGTTAGGTGATAACCAAAAGGTAGCTGAAGAAGCTAACGAAATGCTCATGGAGTTTGATTTCAGAAATGTGGTTTTTAATTCTAAGAAGTTGTAAACCACTTCTAGTCATGTAACAGAGGGGCTGAGATTCTTAGCGTCTATGTCAATGTTTTGTACCAAAAATCTGAAAAACACTCAAAAGTTCCAGTCTTCACTACTGAAGAAATTAAATTTCCTGAAGAAAAAGCAATAGGGCCAAAGAGCGGAGCCTAAGTCAGACATTAAAGTATACAACAAGTATCCAAGTTAATTTTACAAAGCCTTAAAGGAAACACTTAAAAGTAGAGACAGGGCAGAGGGGTGCTGTGCGTAGAACAAATAAAAGAAATTAAAGACAACTTTTTCAGCTTCATACATTCAAGGAAGAACCCAAGCTCAGCCTTAGCCACCACCAGGAAGATCAAGAAACATTCACTAAATAGATACAAAATAAAAATTGTTTCACATGGGTTTTCTGAGCACTTGCAAAGTCAGTCTCCTCTGAAGTAAGACTTGTTTTGGGAATTTTGTTTGTTTATAGGGCATGTTTTTTTTGTTTGGTTGGTTGTGGGTTTTGGGGTTTTCTGGGGTTTTGTGTATGGGGTTTTTTTGTTTGGTTTTAAATGCCTATATCTTTCAACTGCTGTTTTGTTTTTCTCCTTCTGCCAAGTGAAGGAATGAGAAAGCCATGCTATAGCTCCAATAGAAAGGCAGTTCCCTAAACATGCCGATTTAAAAGAGAAGAAAAATAATTTGGTAAAGTCAAAATCAGATTAAAAAGTCCAAGTTAGAAAAATTCCACAAGGAGCCATTCCAACAAGCTTCATGCTGAGCTGATCTTCATTTAAATCTAAGCAAATCAGCTAAGTTTGCTTACATGTCATTCTTAAAATGACATGTGTCACTAATGAACAGCCTAGATAAATCCAGGACAAAGCACAGCATTTGCCTAGATTTTAAAACCAGAATTGTTATATTTATATTACACTCATTACCTAAAACTAAATACATTTTCTGCTTCTGGTATTTACTTAACAACAGTATAATTTTTTTTCTTCCTTTGCTGCTTATGTTTTTCACATGCACTGGAGGAATGGGCACACGTCCACAAGAACAGCAAAGCACAGTAAGTACATGTACAGGGAACGCAGCTGCAAGACACAGTATGATCTTGGCCAGCTATGTCAGGGAGGAAAGGACAGGGAAAGCTTAAAAAAAAGCCTACAAAGGTCTGATATGCTTTTGTGATATGCTACTGATACACTTCTGTGGTCCTTCTCCACATCTGAAAAATGCTTTTAAAAATTTCCCTCAGGTGATTGTTAATTCCTAATAGGACATTCAAGGGAAATAAAGCAGTTTCAACAGAAACCTTTTAATAAGCCTGCAATACTGAACAGGTCTGAACAGCAACTCAGGTGTGCAAAAGCCAAGTCCACAATTGCCTTTGGGGGAACTGGTAAAATTTAAGAGATATTTTTTATTTTTCATACAAATCTTAATAAATTCAAGCTATATTTTGCAATATAAAAATTGTTTTTCAATGTTAAAATATAACTTTAAAGTAAAATTCAATCAATAGGATCCCAAATGTCACACCAGGTGTCATAAAAAGTATCATTATCTTAATTTTCACCAACAGTTTTCCATAATAATTTAAACAGATTCATAAGTAAAAAAACCAGAATTAATGCTTGATACATGTATAAACTATGAGCATTTTGCCAAATGTTGCAGTTCTTAAAAGCACTATTCATTTTTTCCATTTCTGCTAATGCTGTGCAATTCAGTTCCCTAAGCAGACTTACTGAAACCCATGGGACTATTTATTGCATAAGGTACTGCAATTAAGAGGGAATAACGACTGTGAAAGAGTAAAGAGAGCAGAATTGAGTATATTGCCAGCTTTTCTCTTTAAAACATGTAAATCTGAACAAAGCCACACTAGTCATCACAACATAAACAGCTAGGACACCAGCAAGCCACCAGCATCCCATGCTCAGGCAGCTTCCCTAGAAGGAGTAGCTTTGAAACTTCATGGAAAACAGTAAAGCAAATCTTACTGACTCACAATTCTCTTTCTTTTACTTAAAGGAGACACACTAGTATTTATTTTTTTTCAGTGGATTCCAATACAGCTGAATTGAAAGCTGGTATTCAATTACACAAAAATTAAGGACAAGCACTTTCTGCTGAATGCAGACCCATCCATTCTGGATCTAGAAATGAAAGACTAACACAAACAAGGGAATTAAACTCGGAATTCAAGAACCTTTTTAAAGGCAGCTTCTTCATTCACAGTCTAAAGCCACATCTAAAATCAAATCCAATCCAAAAAGCCCACAGCTGGCCAGTTCAGGCAACATGGGTTACTGCAGAGCATTGGAGTGGGAAGCACTCTGTCTCTGAAGGCCCGTAAATACTGCCCCCTCTGCCTGCAGACAAACACCTCTGAGTGTTCCATGCCCCCCGAAGGCAGGTGCTAGTTTACATTCTGGATCTTGTCTGGATTTTCTGAAATCTATTATTTACAACAGTGACAGCTTGACCTTACACTCCACCTCAAACTCAGAGGTCAGCTTTTCCTCTAAAAAGGGGTCAAGAAACCCTTTACAAAATGATCCCCCAACTCTCCTACAGCATTAAAAGAAGTACTATTTCACCAGAAGTATGCAAATTTGTTCATGAACAAGCACCATTTTGGGTTTCTCACTTGTCCTTTAACAAACGCCAACTAGACAAAGACAGTGGCTATTACAACAGATGGCAGGCAGAAAAAGAATTTAAAAAAAAAAAAACAAAACCCAAACCCACAAAAGAAAATCAACAACCAAGAGAACACAAATCATACCAAAACCCACCACCAGCACCATCACAACAACAAAAGAAGGAAATTAAAAATTGCTGTGGTGGTGGAAGGTATTAAGTGATCACAGCAGATGCTGTGCTGCATAGAGGGAGAGGAAGATCCCACATTGCCATCAGCCCTGGCAAAAGCGAAACCCCAAACCTGCAGACTCTTCTGAAGCCACTCCCAATACTCCATACTAGATGTCTAATTCCTCACATTCATAAAACTACAGCTTAAAAATATGCTGGCTCCGCTTCCTGGGAACTCCACACCCTGTGAAAGCTTCTCTTTAGAAATATGAATAGGTCATATCTGCCATAAGCACAAACCATCACGTGCACATAACTGCAGTATCACTGATAAAATAGCCTTTAATAAAAGAGCAAGGAAAATGCCCCCTCTAAGTCACATAGCACTTTCTGTTCTGTAATGGCTATTTGAACCTTACTAATGTAACCATGTAACCATGTAAACTTTTACTTTACTGCTTTTCATCTTGACAAACTACATTTTAATCCTGGAATTAACACGAAATGGTAGTGTTGACCCTCAATAATCCTTGGAGGCTGGTGTTTATTAGCACTAGCAAATTCTGCGTTAAACAACTATTTTTCAAAGTATTGCATTAAGGAGGAAGAGACAATCTGTGCATCTTTTTAATTTTGGTCAGAAACTAATGAATAGCAACTCCTTAGTCATCTGGGGCACTGGAAACATGGGCACTCTGATATCACATGAATGTGGCATTTCTATACCAACAAGTCATCTTCCATTTCTGAGCTGACCACAGTGGATGCCCTTTAGCAAATCCATGCCTGACAGTTTCCCAGCAGCTCTGCAGATGCTCAAACATCACAGAGCCCACTACAGGTAAATAGGAATTACAGGCTTTTTAAGAACTTAAAAGGTCTGCAAGAATTAAGGTTTTCCAAATGGGGCCAAGAAAATAAACCCAAACCACAAGACCATTAGGCTAACAGGGCTAATGAATATTTGATTCATGTAATTAAATATGCCCTTTTTTTTTTTTGTTTTTTGTTTTTCCTTGTAAGGGGAGATATAAAGAAAATACTCAATGGTCTGTTCTAAACTTTCAATTTAAAAACTCAGTCTTAAAATAACTGACAATGTTAGCTGGCAAGCGCTACACGTTAACCAGTTCAAAGCAGGTTTGGATTCCTTCCCATGCCCTTTGAAGTGATAAAATTATACTACTTTGCAATGCTTATTTGTCAAATGTTTCTGCTTTATTTAGAAACTCACTTCATTTCACCAACAGTTCTTCTAGAACTAGAGAGCAAGAATCTAGAAACTGAAAATCATAGAATCATAGAATAGTCAGGGTTGGAAAGGACCCTAAGATCATCTAGTTCAAACCCCCCTGCCATGGGCAGGGTCACCTCAAACTAAACCATGTCACCCAAGGCTCTGTCCAACCTGGCCTTGAACACCGCCAGGGATGGAGCACTCACAGCTTCCTTGGGCAACCCATTCCAGTGCCTCACCACACTTACAGTAAAGAACTTCTTCCTTATATCCAATCTAAACTTCCCCTGTTTAAATTTTAACCCATTACCCCTTGTCTTATCACTACAGTCCATAATGAACAGTCCCTCCCCAGCATCCTTATAAGCCCCACTTCAGATACTGGAAGGCTGCTATGAGGTCTGCACGCAGCCTTCTCTTCCCCAGGCTGAACAGCCCCAACTTTCTCAGCCTGTCTTCATATGGGAGGTGCTCCAGTCCCTGATCATCCTTGTGGCCCTCCTCTGGACTTGTTCTAACAGTTCCATATCCTTTTTATGTTGAGGACTTTCTCCACTTTTACTGAGGTAAGTAAGTAAAGCGAAAAAGAGAAATAACCCCCCCAAAACAACACACCAAACCTCACAACTACTTCCCCCTCTCTCAAACTGAAACCCCACAAGCTGGTAAGAAAGGCCCTCAGGAATGGGAAACAATAGACTGAATGAACAAAACTCTGTTATAAATTCCCCATCACCACTGCAGGAGGAGAACAACTTATCCGATCCTTGACTTTCCTATACTGTCCTAATTTAATCTGCAATAAAAGACATTGAATTCATGTCTAATTATTTTAACAAAAGGATAAGGACAAGATTATCCATTCAAGGTAACCTAAATAAGGTTCTTTAACTCAGATGAAAAAGACTGTTTTACACTTCCACAATTAAGACCTGCACACCTAAAGTAAATCACCACCATGAGAGAGGCAGCTGCAAGGAGTCTTACTCAGCCCCACATGCAGGAATAATGGCCAACAAAGTAAGCTTAGATTTATTTTTTTGTTTAATTTATGGATTTCCTCTGTCAGATTTAATACACTGCCCTACCATTCATATGCAATATATTTTAAATGTTTTTGTACATCAAGAAGGTTTCTGAAATATCTTAATTTTATAAAGTAAAACTTTCAAACTATGTTCACTCAGCCAAGCATCCTGTCTGCACCTTGACCTTAAACATCTTCTGAGGGTTGCAAGCAAACACTAAATTCATTTCAGTTTCTACCTTGTTACTGTCATTTCTTAGTTTTGCATCAACCTTCTTGTTTCTCTTGAGCCTTGTTAAAGCAATGACTTTTTCTGTCTAGGTGTAACACATTTTAATGGCTAACAGGCTGTGTAAAACCTCCCCACAAATTAGAAAATCTTTTTTCCTTTAAGTGTTTCAAGCACAGAAAGCTTCTTCCCCCCACTTAAACAACTGTATTTTGTGGTCAAATTCAATATGGAAGCCCACTCACAAATTTTCAAGAGAGAAAAGCTAAGCTTGTGCACATTTCACACATTTTAAAACATGTTTGTTGATCACAGCTTGAACCCTTTTGTCTTTCATTTTCATCAAAAGTAGGTCATATTATGGAGCAACAGACAGGACTAACAGCTTCTTAGTACAGCCCAAAAGTTAAGAAGCCCATACCTCCCCTAACCAACAATCTATTTTCCAGGAAGATAAATCAGTCTTGCGAAAAGCTTCTGCATAAAATCACCCTGGAGACTGATCCTACATGATTTGTGCTAACAGATTAAAAATTTTATGAAGCCATCAGGCAGAACCCTAGCTACTAAGTCCCCATAAGCACAGAGAATATGCATTTTTGCTTTAGCTTTTCATGTCCACAAAGACATTTGAGTTAACTGCTTGCCAGTGCACAATGAGAGTTTGAATTTTCCTGTGCCAGGGATGCATCTACATGGAGAAATGTGAGCAAACTATGGTGAACGTGAAGTGTACAGAGCATCTGAGTCGTTCCTAAGTATAACTAACTCTAGTTTGAGCTAAGTGGTATACTCTGATTACATACATACAGCATCTTAATGAACCTGGCAAAAAAATCTCACCTGAACACAGGCATAGTAAAGTGATGCTTGCATTAAAGATTACTCATGTTGTTAATATGAGCCAACTGCAAGCTCAATAACAAAATAAACCAAAGACAAACCCATAAAACCCCCACAAAACCCAACAAAACCAACAAAAGCAAGCAAGCTATTCCTGCAAATTGAATGTGCCTGTCAAATCTCACTCTTTCCTGTCAGTATATTTACAAATACCAGGGAATGCAGTTACAACCAGCACAAATCCCTCTCTGGGCTAAAGAGATGCCCAAATCTCTTTTGAAGAGTCTGGCTCCCTTTTTGAAAGACTGATGCAGAACAAATTTTCCCAGCTCATCTACTTCATGGTCTCTAAACAGAGATTGTTCCAGGGATTTCTGATTACAATTGTCTAACTGGTTGGACACTGCTTGCTGGTTTTAAACAGAAACAATCTAAATTTGCTGTAGCTAGAAGGATGAGTGAAAGCAGAAGAGGCTTGTTTCTAAGCAGATGCTCAACAGATTTACTGCCACGGCACACAAAAACAGTTGGTGAATTTGTTTTGTTATCCTTGTATAGCTGACCTACTTAATTCAGAAGTTACTTGTATCACTAATGCAGGAAAGAAAAAAAAAAAAAAAAAAAAAAAATAAAAAATTTTATATTTTTTTATAAA
>NDXB01019063.1:51569-63048 GCA_002631895.1 Agapornis roseicollis
CCCATGGTATAGCATAAAGCAAAACCAGTTATTTGGCATTATTTTTGTCATAAAATAAACCTTTAGCACTAATGAAGTCATCAGAGCAGCACATTAAGTTGACCTAGATGATTTAAGCAGTACTTTTTGTACCATGATAGTTTAAGCATATGAAGGATGCCTCACCCAGCTAATTGAAAAAAATATTTTCTATCTTGAAATGAAGAATTCTTATATCAGTCTTGGTTTGTCAACAGCAGTTTGACTGTTGACTGTCAGGCTGTTAAAACAAGCTCTTTCCATTTAAAAGCTAGAGTCTACTTTAGAGAACTCTTTGCATGTACCAATATTTCCACAAAAAATGCTCATCAGACTCAAATTTCACCTTTTTGCACCATCTTCAAGATGTCCCATTCTTTTTGACTATATTGACATCTCATGCCCACCTGCGATTCTCTTCTAGGAGCTCTCAGTTCAGCAACCAGAAATTGGTTTTATTACCAATTTCTATTGTTTTAATACTATTTGTAACATCTACAGATGGAAATCACCTACCCTAAGGAAAGTTTTAACCAAATCTCCTGTATTTCCTTTCAGTGTTCCTGGTCTCACTGACCATGCAGGGCTCTGGTGAACAATGAGGATCCAGTCTCTCATCAAGACCTGCCAGAAATGACAGTAGCTACATTTTCCAACCAAACAACAACAATTGTTATTGACTTAATTTGGCAAGAGTAGCAAGGGTGCTGTCTCTCCCAAACAGCAGATTTCTGGATGCCATCAGCAGAGATAAACAGACAGCAGTCTGTAATCATTTGGGGTCACATTACCTAGCTGGCATTTCTTTTCTTTCTTATTTGTAATCTGTGTTCATTAAAGATGCTGTAAGAAGGTAGGAGTGGTGCCTGGGCATACTACACCCTTCCATGTGGGATGTGATTGCAATGATACAAACACTATGGTTTTTTACTGCCTACTTTAAAAAGAGTAGGGAAATTTTAATTCTTCTTCAGAATTTTCAGATCTGTCCCATGCACAGCTTGAGGCAGACTAATCACACATACATCAAGTCCCCTCCTTTCCTAGGAAGTGTTCTCATATACCTTTGAATTTAGAAGTGTATCTGAAGGGAACGGTTGCAAACACACATTGGTTTTGGCAAGGACAAACAAATAGGCATGCCTGGTTACACCACATTCCTCCCAGGGGCATGCACATGCAACACCGTCTGTTTTCCCCCTCACACTCTATCTTTAGTCTCATCCCTCTTCCATGCTCCAGAAAACACCTGTGTGCTTCTTCCAACTCTACTTCTCTGCCTCATTCCCACCTCTGATCCTCACCCTCTCTATTAACAATTTCTTACCTAGCTAGTACAGGAAGAATTTGGGGAGTAATTAATTCCCTAAACTTTAAATTTCAAGTAAGCAACAGAAGTGTCAAGATACTGAAGAGCAGCAGATTGTCATGCCACAAGCCATGTGGCTGCCGCACTGTATCTCCACAAAAATTATTTGCATTACTCACACACGAGGGGGTTGACTTGTCGTGATCTGTCATCTGAGACACAAATATTTATTGATGGCACAGAAGTATTCCAACTTCTGTTTTTATTACTCATTATTTTAACACTGTTACTTAAGAGGCTTTGGAACACCAAATCACTCAGCCCATTCTGCAGTAGGACTATTTTATTTATACTCAAAATAACCCAGCTGCAGGATCAAGATCAAAACCTGCAGCTATAGGCAGAGAGCTGAAGTACACTGCACTAGCATACTATTGTGATAAAGCTCAAAAGTAAACAAAGTCCTTCATTAAAATTATAGCAGTGATAGGACAATAACAGTAACTTCTTATATGTTGTCCTAAATAGCATTCAGATATCCAAAAGCATTTTTAAAATATACATTTTAACACTTTCTAAAATTAATTTATTTTTAGCCAAATAAAGACAACATCTTCCTTTGGACTGCTGCTCACAGCAGCCCTCCCTCTTCTACTTACACAGGTCTTCATGCCAAGCATTATACTGTGCTTCCGTAGAAAAACATCAACATTTCCTTCTGCTACTTTTTGCTTCACACAGCCTTATTACACATAGCCGGCTACACAGCCATCATATTATTACCCAGATCTTTCTCAACTGTTCATATGCATTAAGTCCCTTTACAGATCTGATCTCAAAACACCCTTTTGGAACAGGCAAGTATTATCATCATTATTATTATATTATTATTATTGTTATTATTACTACTACTACTGCAATACAGTTCAGAGGTAAGGAATGAGGACCTTTTGAAACAGGCAAGTATTATTTATCATCATTATTATTCTTACAGTTGATGGCAACTGTCAGTCACTGTGGCCTTATACTTAGTCTTACTTAAAAGGTGGGGAGGAAAATATACCAGAAAATTCAAGTGTGAAGATTAAATTTTCCATCTTCCTTCTTCCCCTCTATCCTCATACATCCCAGTCACAGTTTTCAGTTATTCCATAACAGAAGCAACTGCATCTGTAAGACTGTGAACTGTCCAAGGGGAAGGCAAGTTTAGGGATGGATGCAGCAGAATGGCTCGCCTTGCAATGAGTTCTGAAAACTTTTTCCTATTTGTGATGGTTCTCATTAAACAATACAAAAATATTTTAGAAGCAAGAAACAGTCACTGTTCTTACCCTAACAACATAAAAAAGGATCTTAAACCTTAAGACTACATAACAGATCACTCAAAGTCACCAGCAGGGAACATGAGCACACTAATTTTCAGTCCAGTGCTTTACTGTACCACCCGAATTAGATCTCCTGAGACCAGGATCACTGCTCTTCCAGCGTCAACAGCAAAATCAACAACATACAACACCTTCCTATTTTGATCAAGGTCTAAAATCAGACTATTATTCAAGGGAAGCGGAGACCCTTCGGAAATTGCATGCAAACACTGAATATTCAGGACTGAAATCAATGTTACCTTCTCCTTGCTCTGTGAATCATTTTATGGACCACATTGCTGGCAACATCCTTGCTTTGATAGCTATCTCCTTCTCTGTATACGGTTTCTCATCGTGCTGTACTTGTCTTGAGAGCTGGGAGAGGATGGCAGATTATTTAACAGATAATGTCATGTTCTTAGTCAATGCACTTGGGTTATTTCCAAACCATTTTTCACACATTTCCTGATATAGATACAGGAATTTGTAGAAAGAAAATGTGTAAGAAGCTATGATTTTTCCTAAGAAACACTTTGAGGGTTTTGTGATTAAGATGACCAATGTACTTTTTTCCGCCATACTGAGGAAGATCCCTGATAAAATCAGCATCAGCTTGAAACCCCTCGCCAACTCAAACCTGTCTTCCTACACACCACTGCACTTAGCAGACCTTCCTCTATACTTGCTTTTACAATTAAATGCCATTTCTAAAACTAAGGTAGGAGAGATGGGGGCACAGCTGTAATGAAAGAGAGATTTAAAGTGTCATGAATCATGCTTTGCCTGAAAACAGTGCATTCTTTCTGAAGCATTAATAGGCAGGTTCCATAGCAGATGTGAAACAATCAGAATCCTTAATTCTAGCTGTATATTCATATAGCCCTGGTACTTCAAAGATGTGATGGCTGTCATATTCTGAGGTACAAATGAAAGCATTATAATGAAATACAACAAATAACAACACCCAGACCATCCCCCAAATAAAGCCCTGTACCACCACTAAATGCACCCTCCGAATAGGGAAAACCATTTTAGTACAATGCACTCAAGAAGTGTAAAAGCAGATGCTTCAAGGTAACTTTGCAGTTTTCTATTCTTTAAGGCACCTTACTTGAGTAACAGATTTCTTATTAACATTTAAAGCTCTAAGATACTTTGGTGTGATGTCCAAGTTATTCCAATCAGGAAACAAGGCAAAACACAGGTAATGCTATGGTGATGGATATAAAGTGCTACTTTTTCTTCCAACCTTGAAATCAGATCTCAGTGGAAAAGTAAGCAAGATGAAGTAGTGGTCTTCCATTTCTGCTGGCATACTTTTCATCTTGACAACTGAAGGTAAAATGCCAGGCTAAAGGCTTGAGCTCTTGCTCCAATTCCAGCAAACCATCAACCTATTTTCAAGAAAATCAACCTGTTCAGGGATATCTTTTTTTTCTTTAATGTAATAAAATTAAAACTAAACCACAACATAACATTCTGTGCACTGTGCGATACTAACTCTTCAATTAAGAGATGATCAAGAATGTATGCTTCTGGAGGCTGGCAATGCTATAGAGACCTCATTTTTATCTCTATGTTGTTGTCTTGTAACCAGACCCATTTATCAGTGCTGGCTGAAAGTCAAGACATCTGTTCTTGACTAAATTTTGACATTTCTAAATGTTGACATTTCTAAATTTCCATTTCATTCCAAGCTGGAAGAAAACCAGGTATTTTTCACATTTCCTATAAATGCTCTAGAAAATAACAATTCCAGGTTAGCACACACAAGAGGTCCTCTAATTAGGATGTAGGGTATCTTCTGTCAAATATCAAACTGCTTCATTATTGCCCCAAGAACTGACAGTTTTAAAATATCTCATTTTTCTGGACCAGTCAATATCTTATAGTTGCTCTTAAAGATTTTTAATTTAATAATTTTTAATAAAAGAAAAAAAGTATTATGGCAGTGATACAATGCCACTGTGATGTATGAATTACTGTGCCACACGTGTACGTATATATTTATGCCACTGTGATGTATGAATTACTGTGCCACACATGTGTACATATATTACCCATACAAAAATTAGTGTATGTGGAGTTAGACTGTCTTCTTTTCTTTCTAGGAATAATTTACTGTTATTATCTTGAACACAAAGGATAAAAGTTTCTCCAGTAATGTATGTGATCACTATTCCCTGTCTTCTAAGCAATTTTTTCTGTGATTCCCCCTCCCCCCAAAAAAAAAATAAACCCCAAAATTATCTTGAAGATATTGAGGTATTGCAGTGCTGGAAAGAATCAACTTAAAGGGAACAAAACTACGATTACCCTCAAGATTGCCTTTTATAATCAAATTTAATGCTGTAGGAGACTCAAAATATTGATCCTAGAAGGGAACAGAATGTGTTTATTCCACAGCAACTCAGACTTTATTTTGGGCACCCCTAAGATAATTCCTGTCTTAGGTAGAGGAAGCCCACATCTATTTCTTGATTTACATCCTTGGACTACAATAAAATCAAAAGATCCATTCTGCAGTAAATGGAGAATCTAGATGTCCATTCAGTTGTTATGTGCTCTGCCCTAATTAACTTTCTTCTGCAGGCTTACAGTGAACTTTAACCTAATCCTCACCTATTCAGTATACAAACTTTGTACAGACATAGGATCCCAGGAGCCCCTTGGAGCCCTGCATTGTAAAAGTATGCTATTTACTAAGGTTTATGATTTCACAGAATCACTGAGGTTAGAGGAGATCACCAAGTCCAGCCCTCTACTCACAGCACAGTCAACTAGAGCAAGAAGATACTCAGTTGTTTTTTGAATATTTCCACAGCTGGAGACGCTATGTCTCTGGGTAACACATGCAGTGTCTCACCAGCATTCCAGTGCAGACTGGAGTGGAATAATCCCTTCCATCCACCTATTGGCAACACTCCTTGATGCTGCAGGTGTTTTGCTGGCTCATGTTCAACTTGTTGTTGACCAACACACCCAAGATTCCATTTGCAGTTCAATTTGTTATCATGACATCAATACAATCACTGCAAAGTTACAACAAGTGGGGTAATCCTCGGGAGCATTTGGCACTGGAACTGTTTATATTTTTAGGCTACTCTCTTATCATATTATTTCTCTTCATTCTCTCATACTAGGTGTGTGGGAAAAGTTGACAGATAAGTATCAACCACCCAATTACAACCCAATTATTGCTTCAGTATAGCCAAAACACACTCCTGCTAACCACTTGCTTTTCTTTTTCTCAAAGGCTTTTTCCCAGCATATTGCCCATAAGAGGAATAAAAACACCCAATCGAACCTGATCATGTTATCAGAGGCATGCTTTGGACAACCACCAGCAGTAAACAGCAGGAAGTTCCAAGAAAATCTAATGGAAAACTGCAGAAAAGCTTGTCAACAGGCACATAGCCATTCCCATCACTGTTAAAAATAGAGCAAGTAGCTTGTTACAAAGAACAGATAAATACTACTGCATGCACAAATACTCAAACATCCTCAGGAATTTAAGATTTTATGTCAGTGAATACCCTTTGGGTTCTAACCTCTGGTTTTTGCATCAATGTAACTATGTCAGCTAGATCTGTTTGTTTGGTTTCTTTTTATTTTTTTTTTTTAATATAATGTTACAGGTTATTTTCCCCATCCCTACAGGAGAAAGTGGGACAAGGAGGATACTATTAAAAGGAAGCCTTTAGTGGACTCACACTAGGAAAAATGCAAATTATTTAGATACATTGCTTTAACCATCCTAGTGTGAACTATGAGGGCAAAGAAGGCTTTTCATCATTTCAGACCAAACTTTGAAGCGCATCATTTATAGTATTAAAATGAGGTTCAGGTTAGTGAACCTGAAAGATACTTCATTAATACTAGGCAGTCTGGATAACCTTAGCATTGTGCAAAAGGTAACTTGGATTAATAGCCAATATACAAATATATATGCATTTTACGTATTATAAAATACACCACATAGCTAACTGGATGCTATGCTTCTTTACTGCTCTTAGACATTCTTAGTAATTGCATAATTACCTTGAGAGTTAAAATTTGATTATGCTACATCAGTAAGAGTTACATGAGACTTCACAATTGCTCAGCAGTATGAAAGCTTACCAATGGCAACATTTGTGATTATAAGAGGCATTAACTACTTGGAAAAAAGAACCAAACATTACAGTTTACTTTCTGCTTTTGGTACAGAACTTACAGCTTTGTGTTGTTACAGGTTCACAGGCATGAAAACCGTCTCTAAGATTATAACTGACTATGGTAAATACTCCATCTCTTCCACCTCCACCACGATTTGACTACTTCAAAACAACAAGAAAGGTATCATCCTCCTGAGAAACTGATTGATGCCAGATGGCGTAGTGTTAGTCTTCTGTAAGGACCATGTGCTACAACAGCTTCCCTAGAGAGGACGGAATATCTCAGCCCACCCAATTCTCAGAAACCTTGCTCACCTCAAAGCAAGACACTAGTGATTCCTCATCTTTCCAGTGATCACAAACCCACATGTTTCCCTCCCTTTCCCTTGACCTGGATGCCCATCCCTGCTATAATAGCCCAACGAGTGAGGGGAATCACTGGTGTGGGAGACCACAGAGCAATCAAGGTATTACATGAACACCTCCAAGGAACTGTTGATACACATCATGCACATCTGACTATCCATAAGGTGACAACTAGTCTTAAGCATGCTACTGAATATTATGTAAGGTTACATAACTGAATGAAAGCTATGTACTTCTATGTGGTAATTTCAGTCTTCTTGTCAAAACTCTGAGACCACCCTGAGACAAGCACACAAACCCCAAATGCTAATTAACCATCAAAACTAAGGTAGACATAGGATATTTAACAACTGTTGGGGGAGAGGGGGGAAGCAAAAACAAACAAACAACAAAACACGAATATGGTCACATAAGCACTGTTCAGCTCAGACATCCCCTTCCTCTCTACCCTGTTGACAGACAGCAGAGAAAGAATCAAGGGAACAGATTTCCCCAAATATTAATATATTAAATACTTTGTATAAACTAATAAGACACTGGTCTGCTGAAGGAGGCAGCATACCAGAAATTCTTCTTCTTCCAAGAATAAATTCTTAGCAAACACCTGTTAATCAGCGACAGAGGCTAAAGTAGGAACAACCAAAAGAGCCACAGGCAATTGGGATGCAACTGCTCAGTTACAGGACTCCAGGCAGGAACCAAATGGGAATTTCTAACAGTAACTGGAACCTGCACTCAGATGAAAGCCCACTAACAGCAGCCCTGCTCTAGTAGTAGGCTTCCAGTACCCACTAGTGACCTGTCACTGAAACCTTTCCTGCAGCTGAGCTGTGGTTTGGCTGTCATACTTCTATCACCTAGATATTTTAGAATTCAGTTTAAACTGCACTCTCTACTGGAGCTCAACACATTTCCAATTTAACTTCCAATTTTAAGATTGGCAGTTATGTGCATCTCTAAATGGTCCTTTACAAAGGATACTTAAATAGCATGCATTTTATCCACTCCACTTTTAAAGGAACACTCTCAGCTTGCATCTAAACACAAAACTACATTGCACAACAGAGATGTGTACCAGCCAACAGAGACACATTCATGGTGGGTGAGCATACACCACATGGGTCAGAGCTAGTAAAACAGAGCTCCTTCCGTGCCAATGCAGATAATGGCTCACAAGGTAAGAACAATAATTTCTCTGTGAGGTATCTACTTGTATGTAAGTGGCTGAAGCTCAAATACTGCAACAAAACCTGATTATATACAGGAAAACATAAATGACAGAAAACTAATAACCAATGCAAAGAAACACAGAGACATGGATAGCATAATCAGTGGGAGATGAAATTATTTTAAAGCTACTTATTGCTAGTGCTCTATTTTAAAAAGAATTTGGTTTAAAGTTTAAAAATGACCTTACAGGTCATCTTACAAAAAATCAAATATATATATATATATACACACACTTACATATGTATATAAAACATATATATATAACAGAAAAAATAGAGAAAATTAGCAAACATGTGCATCCACTTACAAGTGAATTATACTTGATCAGATTTCGCCTAACACAAAGCAAACTAAGCAAGAAATCTACAAATATTATAGCCTACAAACAGGTTTTGACAGAAATAACCATCATTGTTCCACCCAACCTCCCCAGAAGAGGTTTTGGGCTGCTAGAAATGCATGAAGTTTGTATACCGTCTTCCAAATTCTGTATCCTGTCTAGCTTCCTTGCAAGAAAGCACTAATACTATATGTCTTGGGCATTACGAAAATCCATTTTATATGCACACACCACACACCAGAAACACTTGCAAGGCTTTCATGTATTGTCACCTGAATGAATTTCTACAGTTAGCAAAATACATATATAATGTGCACACACACAGTCATTGTATTGTCACCCTCATCCACTAGGAATTCTACTGTGTAATACTAAATGAGAGTCAGCTGAGGTTACCTTTGAGGCTGAATTATCATTATAAAAGCAAAATGTCATACAAAGCTGTGAATTTTCATACACTCAATGTCTAGAGGATCTTGATCTAAGTGATAATAAAGTATGAGGCTGCCTCAGTTTAAATCAGCACAGCTGGAGGGCTGTTCCTATATATAATCAAGCTATCCCTAACCATATGAGCCACTCCATCAACTACGGGATATCAGCTCTGCCTTTGAAAACTCGCCCCTACTAAGGCCAGAGGACAATAGAGAGGCATTATAAGCCTAGCTTGCCAATTTATGAAGTGATCTCATTAGATCTGAGACCAAACAAGATGAGGAGAATAAAGCAAACTGCAATGCAAATACGAGATAAGAGGAATTTTAGTAGATGAGACAAGCGAAAAGAAAGCAGTAATATTGGACTCCTTGACTCAGCAGATTGACCACATCAGAAATCTGTTTAGTTAGCACTTCTGAAGGATTCAGTCAACTTCTCCTTTGAGAGAAATCTCTAAAGCAGATGTGTGCTACCCTCTTGTTTTGTGTCCAACAAGAACGCTGGCTGCTGAGTAGACATTGTTTTCATATAACCATACACCACTCACAGAGGATAGGAAAGGGTGCTTCTGAGTGGTGAGGTAGCACAGAGGGAGAAGAGCTATGTGATCCTGTAAAAGAAACAAGAATAGTTATCTTTGCCCAGAATAGTAGATGCTTCTTTACCTTTTTAGGTCAATCAAAACTACATCCTGCTATTAGTAAAACCAGTTTTAATTCAGCTTTAACCTGTCTTGCACACACTAGAAATGAAAAGAATCTGGGGAGACAAGACACTGGTATTATTGAGCACTTAGGTTATCTCCTTATAGCTGAATGCATTGTACAGTACAGGACGGGATATTCAATTTCTTACACTCCTTTAAGCAATAGTAAGGCACACAAAGTGGATGGATACTATGAAGAAGTATGTCCCCACATTACGACTGCATTGCTAACTCCTGCCATCTTCCAAATTACTAGGCAGCAGTATCTTTGCCCTCAGTTATCATAGTTGTCTAAAATATACTTTGTGTTTAAAGAGATGAATGAGAAGGAAGGGAAAAGAGAAAAGACTGTTACGGCATTTTGGCACCTCATCCATAACAGTGATGCCCTCAGCAGATATATCCACTAAATCTCCTGGTTATGAGATTATACCTCAGAGCAAAGCTTATTTCAAAAGCACTCATCATCACCATCAGAACCAATTGCTGAAGCAATTCAGCATACACATAATGTTCTGATCTACCCTTTCATTCAGGAGTGCTGGTCAAAGGATGGCAGGACAAGGAAATAAACAAAAAGTAGTTTATTTGAATGGGGGGAAAAAGAAAAAAAAAAGAAAAATTTGAGATGTGTCTAGATTCTTTTCTTGACTTGGTTAGTTGATCTACGAAACCAGTAACAAAAAACAAAACCCAAAAACATCCCAGTGGGATAAACTGTTGATGACAGGTGAATATGCATAAAACAAAATTTCCAAGTTCTGTCATTTTAATTGCACTCTCAAACATGTACTAATAGATATGTATATAAAATGTAAATATAGATAAATGAAGTAAACTTTTAATCCTTAGCATGGCAAGCTTTATTCTCCAGACATACAAGAACTCTGTCAGCAAAGACACAAGAAGTCCAAATCACAGCTCCCCCTGAAGTATTATTTCTTACTAGTGTGAAAATCCATAAAGTTAGACAAACTTCACAGCAAGGGAAGCAAAACCATGCTGCTCCAGCAGCCTAGCATTTAGTTGCTGTGAAAGAGTCTGAAAGTTATGGATATAAAATATGTAATCAGAGTCTTAACACCTTGTGGCTGCTAAGCTACTGGTATGAAGAAATATAAGAGCACTACAAGAGGTGTCCAGCTGGGGGCCAGTGACAAGTGGTGTCCCTCAGGGATCGGTGTTGGGATCAGTCTTGTTCAACATCTTTGTCGCTGACATGGACAGTGGGATTGAGTGCAACCTCAGCAAGTTTACCTATGACACCAAGCTGTGTGGTTTGGTGGATACGCTGGAGGGAAGGAATGCCATCCAGAGGGACCTTGACACGCTTGTGAGGTGGGCTGATGCCAACCTCATGAAGTTTAACCATGCCAAGTGCAAGGTCCTGCACCTGGGTCGGAGCAATCCCAGGCACAGCTACAGGTTGGGCAGAGAAGAGATTCAGAGCAGTCCTGCAGAGAAAGACTTGGGGGTGGTGGTCGATGAGAACATGAACCGACTGCAGTGTGCGCTTGCAGCCCAGAAAGCCAACCGTATCCTGGGCTGCAT